>JAHUTJ010027118.1:0-12452 GCA_036250325.1 Characodon lateralis
TGAAATATTTCAGTTAGTGTGCAATGAATCTAAAATATATGAATGTTAAATTTTCATCATGACATTATGGAAAATAATGAACTTTATCACAATATGCTAATATTTTGAGAAGGACCTGTATATGGTGGGTCCCTGTTTGGGTCAGTTGACTCTTCTGAAATATGAGAAATTATGAATGTTGATCAAACCAAAGTGATTGTGAATGACCTTCTGCTGGTAGACAGAGGTGAGTAGAGTGGCCAAAGATTTTTCTCATGTAAGAGTAGCACTACTTTAATATATTTTCACAAGTCAAAGTAAAAAGTAGTCACCCAAGAAATTACTCAATTAAGAGTAAAAAGTATTTGGTAAAAAGGCTACTACAGTACTGAGTACTTGAGTAGTACTGTTTAATCTGAGTAATTTTGTGAAAATTATGTAATCATACAGAGAAAACATAAGATTATGTGCAAGTTCTAGTAATTTGAATAATAGAATAAAAAATGAGTAAAAATAAATAACAACATTACAAAACAACAAATGTGAAAGAGGACACATTTCCAAACCTCAGTTTTCCACAACATAAAACCTTTAAAACCAATACATACAGTGTAATGTATATTAGAACTCTGCAAAGTACCTCCAGTGACAATATACAAGGGTTAGACAATGAAAAACTTTGCAGAAAACTCAACTTAATTACTGTTCTGAAGCGGAAATGTATCATAACAGAAATTATAACTTTTATAATTTATCACAGTGTACATTTTTGCACTAATTTATTACATATAAACATAACATCACACATCTTCAAAGTATTTCAGCCAGATTCAGATGTTTTTTTTCATGAGAAAGAACATCTATTTGTAGATCTCCTGATCCTTTGTTTATGCCTGACACAGAGCAAAGTGCACACCCAGCGAAATACCACTCCAGAGAAAGGAGCCAAGTTTCAACTGAGCTGAGGTCCCCTGATCCAACTTTGGTGTTTTTTTTCCTATTAAGGAGAAAATTCAGACCTGAAAATTTGACCTGCACAGTCTAAAATTTGACCTGTTCACAGTCTAAACCAACAAATATTCTAAAAAATGCAAATACATTTAAAAGAAAAACTTACTGCATCAATGAAAAACTGGTCAAATGAAAGAACTCATAGAGCTTTAGAGAATCATTTGCTTCCTTGCCAAAAGTGAGATAATCAATCAACAAATCAACCCAACTGTTTTGTCTTTTATAATGACTTTAAAGATGGAGCGAGTGGATAGAAAGCTTAGCTAATTTGCTACATGCTGTATCCCCTAAAACTGCTTACAAAGGTACCAAAGTACAACCCAAATTCCAATGAAGTTGGGACGCTGTGTAAAACGTAAATAAAAACAGAAAACAATGATTTGCAATATGCAATTGAAAACACAAAAAAGACATTTCATGTTAAAACTGATAAACTTAGTTTTTTTTTTTTTTTTTTTTTCAAATATTCACTCATGTTGAATTTAATGGTTGCAAAATGTTACAAAAAACTGGGACAGGGACATGCTTACCACCATTACATCACCTTTCCTTTTAACAACACTCAAACGTTTGGGAACTGAGGACACTAATTGTAGAAACTTTTAGGTGGAATTCTTTCCCAGTTGCTCAACTGTCCGGGGTCTCCATTTTATTTTGAGCTTCATAATGAACCAGACATTTACAATGGGAGACGGGTCTGGACCGCAGGTAGGCCAGCCTAGTACCAGAACTCTTTTACTGCAACGCCAGGCTGTTGTAACACGTGCAGAATGCTGCTTGGCATGGTCTTGCTGAAATAAGTAGGGACTTCTCTGAAAAAGATGATACTTGGATGGCAGCATATGCTGCTCCAAACCCTTTATTGTACCTTCAACCATTAATGGTGATAACAATTTGGATAGTCCTTTTTCTCTGTGGCCCAGAGGACATGATGTTCATGATTTCCAAAAGCTATTTTAAATATAAACTCTTCAGACCGCAGCACACTTTTTCCCTTTGCCTCAGTTCTTCTCAGATGAGTTCGGGCCCAGAGAAGCCAGCTGTGTTTCTGGGTGTTGTTGATGTGTGGCTTTCGCTTTGCATGGTAGAGCGTTAACTTGCACGAACTGTGTTAACTGACAATGGTTTTCTGAAGTGTTCCTGAGCCCAAGTGGTAATATCTGTTACAGAATGATGTCTGCTTTTAATGCAGTGCCTCCAGGGCGATTAAAACATTGGGGAAGGGCATTCAATGTTCGCTGCTGAGATTTCTCCAGATTCTCAAAATATTTTGATGATATAATGGACTGTAAATGATGATGTCCCTAAATTCCTTGCTAATGTTCATTGAGAAACGTTGTTCTTAAACTGTTGGAACATTTGCTCGTGTAGTTGTTCAAAAAGTGCTGAACCTTCCCTGATTCTTGCTTGTAAAAAACTGAGCCTTTTGGGGATGCTCCTTCTATACCCAATCATGACAGTTTCCCAGTCTTTTGATGCCCCTATCCAAGCTTTTTTGGAACGTGTTGCAAGCAGCAATTTTACAATTTGTGAATATTTGCAAAAAAAAAACAACAAAGTTTATCAGTTTGAACATGAAATATCTAGTCTTTGTGGTGTATTCAATTGCATATAGGTTAAATAGGATATGTAAATCGTGGTATTCTGTTTTTATTGATGTTTTACATGTCCCAACTTTAATAATTGGGGGTTCTAGAGTTTTACTTAAAATTTTAACCTGATACTCAATATTTTCACTTTTACTTTATATTCACTTGCACAGAACTCCTTTCTGTGTGCATATTTTCCACTTTAAATACGCTATATGGCAAAGCTTTTGCAATTTTCTTTTGTGTTTGGGTTTTTGAGAACCCCCAGCTGATGGGTAAGTTTTGTTGAAGTGTAGACTTTCGCAAAAAGTAGAAATCCTTTTACTTAAAATTATTCACAATTTACACAACATTTAAAGTTTTTTTTCATATTTTATGTGAAAGACCAAAGTCTTTAGCCTCCTTTGCTGTGATTCCCCTGAATAAAATCCAGTACCGCCCAATGCCTTCTGAAGTCACCTTATTAGAAAACAGTCAACATGACAGCAATTTATTCTCGTTATGAATGCAGATGTTGTGTGAAAACCTCAGAGATATTTTTGAGAACAATGGTAAACAAACAGCAACATGAAGAACATAGAACACACCTGACAAGTCAGGAATAAATTGCAGAGAAGTTTAAACATTGTTTACAATGTTGTTCCATACTCTTTCCACTCTGTGGTGCTCTGGGTGGAAAGAATATGGAACAACTGCAAACCAACCAAAAACTGACAGGCTGGCCAAGGAGAGGAATAACGAGAGAAGCAAACGAGAGGCACATAGTGACCCTAGGGGAGCTACACAGATCCACACCTTAAGTTGGACAATTTGATTACAGGGCAACTATTAGTTGTGTACTCCACAAATGTGACCTTTTTCTAAGAGGGGCAACAAGAAAGCCACTGTTGAAACAAAGCCATAAGAGGTCTTGCTTGCAGTTTGCCACGAGCAACTCAATGGATAAAGCAAACAGTTCTAAGAAGGTGCTCTAGTGAGATGAATCCAAAATTGAGGTTTCTGGCCAACATGGAAAACCCTTTGCATGGTGGAAAACTAAGACCAAACGTCACCTTGCACACGCCATTCCAGTTGTGAAACATGGTGTTGGTAGCATCATGCTGTGGGGATGCTTTTTTTGAGCAGGGATGGTGAAACGGTTAGAACTGATGCAAAAGACTATGAGGTGGAGGTTAACCTTCCAGCAGGACAATGATCCTACATTTACAGTCAGAGCTAGAAATGTTTAGATCAGAGTATATTAATGTGCTGAAATGGTCCAGTCATAGTCCAGATCTTAATCCATTTAAGATTTTTCAGGAAGACCTGAATGATGTTCGCAGTTCCTTCATTCTAATCCAAACATGCTTAAAGTATCGACAAAGGCACTGGTTACAAATGGACGCCACACATTTTAGAGGTTTACTTGAAAATTGAAACCAGTTTATTGTTTTTCATCCACTTTAGAATTATGCGACACATTATCACATAAAAAATAAGACACGTTCAGATTTGTGGTTATAATGTGAAACAGCAAAATGGGAAAAAGTTCAAGAGATGGAAAATATTTTGCCAGCTACTGTAGAATGCTGTGATTCTTTGCACCCATTTCCTTAAATGTAATTCAGGATTGACATTTTGTCCATTAAAGCGCCCCCATAAATACTCTCTGTTTTGAAAATCAAACAGTTTTTATTTTTACCCCCACAGCAAACTCCTCTGGCCGGCTTCCCAGAAGGAGCCAGACCTGTGAACAGACCAGTTCTGACTGGGCATGGTGTGGGGCGGAGGGGGACGGAGGGGGGGGGGGGTCATTGGGACCAGGCGATAGACTGGCACATGTCTCCCTCATCTGGGCGCGAGTGGAAAAGCAAGGTTAAGTAAGTACATGGGTCAACATCAGAGCAGATCAGAGGCGAATCCGAGCAAAATGGACATTGTGCAGTTTTGCAGGGTGCAGGAATGTGAGTATTTCTTTGAAGCTCCTAGATCAGCACAGAGGCGAGCATGCGGCGGTGCATCACGCACGGTGTGACCCCCCCTCCCCTTCCTCCTCCTGCTCTTTTAGTGTGAAATCCTGCATTTCTTTCCGTGCATGCTGCTGCAGTGAGCTCTATCAAATTCAAGAGTGCATTTCATCTGACACGTGATGCATTATTTAGCTACTTTTCCATCTGGAGGGCTGAGACCGGTCACACCCCTCTCTGGAGAACTCAACTGGGACTGCTCGGCTATAATACAAATGCACACATTTCCCCTTCAGCGGCGGCGGATTCGTTATCCTCCAGGCTGCACAAATGCGCCTCAAACACACACACACACACACGCGCGCACACACACACACCAGACAAACACACACCGGCCTAACCCAACAGCCATCAGTCAGGCGAGCTTTGTTATGATCTATAATGGTGCATATGGAGCTGCCTCGAGAATTGCACCAAGCCGTTTTATAAACGATTAACTTTAGTGTAAGATAGATGAGCTGTACAGCAGCTCATGTGATCTAACATCCAGGTGAAGAAATAAAAATGTCATGCACACGCGCTTTAAGATATATTGCACTTCAACTCACCTTGAGCGGCCGTTCCTCTGGTGCTGAATACACTTGCTATCAGAGTGGCCACATACCAAATCATAGTACTATTGCCGACCAGCTATTACCACGCAAAGTGCCCCGTTCGACCAATCTCTCATATTCGACCTTGCACCTCTCGGACTCTCGGACTCTTTTTCATTTCATGTCTTATTCTCTCTCCCCGCGGCGCTGCGTTGCCTTCATCCCTTCTTCCCTCCCCCGTCCTTCCATCCGCATCCTCTCCCGAACAGACAGAGCACCTACACCGCCGCGTTTGTAGTAGACACGGAGACGTTTTTTTTTTTTTTTTTCCTCTCTCTCTTACGAGCGCATAGTGAAACCAAGTGTGAGAATGTAAGCCACAGGTCCGCCTCTTCCGCCACAGGATTGGCTGCAGATTGAGGTTTTGGGGCGTGTATTGGCTGCCCCCGCACACTACCCTCCCCTTCCCCGCATGACGAGCCCGGAGGAGCGTTCCGATTCAAGGTGAGTTGGAGCGTGCCGTAGTGTAAGCGGGAGCCGCAGTATAATGCGCACTGCCAGCGTGCACATCTGTAAATACCGCTCCTTAAACTGGCCCCACGTGCACCGCCATCTCCACCAGCAGCATCAGCATGTCAGCATTAGCTGTATGCAGCTTCAGTGGCTCAGTGATGCACAAGAAGAAGAGGTGGATGCTGCTGCTGATGCTGCTGATGATGAAGGTGTGTGACTCATCCGCAGCCTTCCACTAGTGTCATGTCGCCGACAGAAAAGCGCTTTCCCCCGTCTGGCTGTGTATGATGGGTGTGGCGACACATGCAATATGTTTTTTCCCTGTTTTCTGTTGCCTCGACGGCCCACTGCGCAGACATGGTTGGCGCTGATAATGTTGCCTCAGATTTTCTTTCTTCATGCATGGGCACCGAGGATCCATGCGCGGCTGGCTGCTCAGATCTCACACCTTTTAGGCTGCCTGCTGCTGCTGTCCTACGAAAACCTAACCACGCAGATGATATGTCTTTTGGCTGATTCAGGTTAAATAGGAGCATATATTTGCCAGGCTTTAAACCTAACTTGTCTTTTTTAAAGGGGGGGACTGGACATGTCTGCCTGTCATCCCCCTCCCATCTTTTTATCATCTTCCTGTCTGTAATCAAAGGGGAGTCTAAAAATGAGCCATAAAAAAATCAGAGATTCACATTTTTTTGGTTTCTGTGATAAAATCGCATGATAAGAAAGCATTTACAGATCTTATAACCGTCAGACTCAGTATAATCCATCTTATGCAGAGTTTTAGCCGAGAATTAGTGAACCCGTCAACCTTTAACTATTCAGTCTCCATTATTAGCTCCATCTGTTAATTAAGGTGCATTAAGTAGGCTACCATGCTTTTGTTCAGATTTGTGATTTTCATTATTATCCTAAAACATTCTTACAATGTAATTTTTCTGAAGCTGCACAAATGTCACATAACAAGAATGACACAAAACCGAGAACAGTAGTTTTTTTCAGAAAGAAACATTTTAAACACAAAAACAAAAGAAGAGTTATATATCAAGCATGACCACATCTTTTAAAAACGTCATATCATAATTGAAAGCACAATAATGATGAATATACAAGTATTTCAAACACACGATATTAATTTGACAAACAACAAAAATAATAAGGAATGTTCGTGATATTAATTAAGTTGTTTATTTATTAGGTCAACTGGGTTTGTGGAGTTTTGTATGTCTCCTGAAATATATTTTTTGAAAGTTGTTCAATAAATAAGTTTAAAGTAAAAAGCTAATATTTGGGTTTGTTTCTGTGAATACATCCCTTGCAGTTTTCGTGATTTGTTTAGATCTTGTTTTTCTCTGAAGGGGATCTGATTAGAATTCCTGTGGTAAACTTGCATCATAATGAAATATTTACAGATCTGAGTTCTGTTATTCGTCATTGGCTGAGTTTTACTTAGATAAGTGAACTCGTTAACCTCTAACTATTCAGACTCCAATACAAGCTCCATTAGTAATTTAAATAAGCTTATATTGAACCTAACCTCAATTTTCCGCCATCAAATTCTGTTGGCCAACCCAGGCTGAAGTGCTAGGTTGTTGTATTAGGGCCTGACTTGGAGTGGTTCACTTCATACCTGTCTGACAGATAATATTTTGTTATATAGATCTCCTTCCAATCCTGTCCATTTTGGTGTACTCCAAGGTCCTGTTTTGGTCCCTCTGCTTTTTTTTATTGTATTTGCTTCCCCATGGGCATATTCTGTCAGCATTTAAAGACATGTCTTATCACTGCTATGCAGATGATATTTAGTTGTACACCTTGCTTCATCCAAATGACATGTCTAAAAGCAACAGTTTGGTAAAGTGCCTAGATTATGTTAAAAGGTGGATGGCAGATAGTTTTCTTCAATTAAATCAAGACCAAATCTGAAATAATTGTCTTTGCACCAAAAAAAATTATGTCTGGGATAAAGGAGACCTCTTGGGTCTTTGGCAAAATCCTCGGTTAGGAACCTTGACCTATCCTTTGAATTTGGTTTTATTTTGGATGCACGTGTCAAGTCTCTGGTTTGTTTCTGTTTTTATCATCTGAGAAATATTGCCAAACTAAGCTCACATCCTGAACTGGAAATAATGTTTCATGTTTTTGTCGCATCACAATGGGATTATTCAAATGCACGACACGTGTTTTAGCAAAACCTCCCTAGAATCGTTACAAGTTGTTCAAAATGCTGCTGCCAGACTTCTGACAAAATCTTCCAAATTTTCAGGAGGTGACTCCAATCTTGATGCAACTACACTGGCCTCCAGTTTATTTTAAAGTACAATTTAACTTTTACTGAGTTGGAGAGCTCTTCATGGACAATGACCAGGTTATCTCAGAGGACCCGTGCACCCATATGTCCTTGGCAGGAGCCTGAGGTTCTGTGACCAGGGCCTGCTGATGGGTCCCCATACTAACCTGCAAACAAAAGGAGACAGAACCTTCTGTTCCATGGGCCCCAGACTCTGAAACACTTTCTTTGGACTTGAGATCAGTGGACTCTGTGATCTCCTTTTAAAGCCAGTTAAAAACACATCTTTTTAAATCATCTGTTTATTAATTTCTTATGGTAATTTTACACATTGATGGCTCTTGTGAAGCACTTTGTGATTTTGTATTTTAAATGATGTTATATAAATAAAGTTTTACTTACTTCAATATGGAAGTGATAAACAGAGTGCCTACTTCTGTACAAGTTTGATGTTGATGTCCCCCTTTTGTTCACTACATGTTGGCACTCATCTAGAGTCATGAGACACATTTAGGTCCAAAATAATTCATACCCCTAACAGATTTAGATTTAAAATTATTTCACTTAACTATGAAGTTTTTTCATACATAGAAACGTGACAGTCATCATTCAAAGGACAAAAAAATCAGTGGCAAAATGTATTCATACCAGTCTCAATAACCTGTGGAGAAATCTCTATTGCCATTGCAGCAATCAAACTCTTTTTTATAAATGCTGACCAGCTTTTTGCATGTTTTCACTGGAATTTTTGGCAATTTATCATTGGTGATGAGATCAAGTCTTTAAGGTTAAAATTACCCAAAAAAAACAGGACATATAAAAATAACAAAACCTTTGAATTATACTC
This sequence comes from Characodon lateralis, assembly GCA_036250325.1. Classification (NCBI taxonomy): domain Eukaryota; kingdom Metazoa; phylum Chordata; class Actinopteri; order Cyprinodontiformes; family Goodeidae; genus Characodon; species Characodon lateralis. Next base: position 8,766 of record JAHUTJ010027118.1, read on the forward strand.
TGAATTCTTTGCTTTTTTGTTATACATAGCTTCATTGTGTCAGAACTTTAATAACATTTTTCAAATTAATGAGGCTAAGGAGAGAAAAAAAACTTGAAGCATTTCCAGCTGAAAAGTTTGGGAACAGCTTCTCTAAAACAAAGCCAGCTTCAAGCAGTAATGAGCAGATAAGGAAGGGCTACCATCTGCTTCTCCTTCACAGAGAGTTTGAGTGGGAGCAGGTACAGTTGTGAAATTCACACTGGATGCTCAAGAAAGACTGACAGAACAACATGGAGCTCTAAACACAGACGTATAGTGCAAATATTACTATTTGGTTCTAGTTATCAGTGGTTGTGTACCCCTGGCTACGATCATCCTCCTGGATTTAAAATATGTCTCCACAGGAAGGGCTGGCAGAAAGAGCTGTTACTCAACAAACTGTTCAACAAAACAAGATCATATTACCAATATACCGCCTATGTGTTTCCGTCACCCATAGAAATTGGTTTTATACAATCCAGGCCAGGGAAAAAGATGAAAACATTTAAGATAATCTTTTATGTAACAGAGTATTAGTTTTAGAGCTCTGTTAGGAGAAGCTGTGGATGGCTGAAGTCAAAAGAGGGGTATGAAATGTCTTTTAAATGAAGCAACATAAAAATATTCAGGAAAAAAAAATGTTTTGAAGGGTAAACCTTATACTCCCCTGGGAAATGGGAGATTTAGAAATGTTTTCATACACAGAGTCCACAAGATTTCACAAAAACATGTTTATTTTACTTCAACTGAGGTAGCAGAGTAAAGATTGTAGCCATACATACATAAAATTGTCTAATTTTAACCAAGAAAAGCATAGATGTGCATACATGAAGAGAACCCTGGTTTGTTTTTCTTCCTCTCAGCCTCTTTAATCAGCTCATGAACGTCCTAATTTGTCTTGTGACTCTTAGGTCTGATTCTTACTTTGGACAACAGTGGAAACAACTACCTCCACCTTGCATCTGCTGCAGCAAATCACTATAGTACAAATCAAGTGTATGCTTCCTGTGAAAGAACTTTAATTTTCAGAGATATGTAAAGTAAGAAAGTCAATTTTCTTACATGGCGCCATTAACAGATCTACATTTTGCAGGATGCTTCATAAAGACAAGGGATAAAAACTAAAGTATATGGCCTGGAAGGCAGTAAAACCTACAATGGATATAAATGCACAAAAGAAACATAACTGGCCAGCCAAGCTATGTGCAATAGAAAGAAACAAAGAAAAGAAAATCAGGCCATGATAAATAATTTCAAATGCCTTTAATGTGACAATCTCTGCAAATTAACTTCAAAACAAATTATAAACCATTGATGGAAAAATAGGGGTAATTAGAACACAATAACATAATAATAAGTGTACACACCCCTAAACTAAAACTTGGTTGGAGTACATTTTATTCAGTTTCAGCTTGCAGTCTTCTATAGGAATGTTGACATCCTGCATCTTTGCTTTACAACATATCTATGGAGGACCGATCCTGACATAATTAAAAATAAAAGCAGAAATATATATATATATTTTGTTTTTCCTTTTCCTTAGACATGCATTTTCATCAAGAAATGTATATATTTTCTTTTTTCTTTTCCTTAGCCATGTGTTTTCATCAAGAAATGTATATATTTTGTTTTTCCTTTTCCTTAGCCATGCATTTTCATCAAGAAATGTATATATTTTCTTTTTCCTTTTCCTTACACATGCCTTTGTTCTTTTTACATTTCCTTGTCTCATCTTTTTCCTTTACCGTATGCATTTCTCCTTCATTATGCAAATGAGGTGGGCTGCCTTCTTGCTCCAGCTCCTCTACTATTGGTCAATAAGCAGGAAGGAGGAGGATCCATGTGCAGGCCGAGAGTGTGTCCCAATTCAGGGGCTGGATCCTTCCAAGGCTACTTGTGGGCCGATTACGCCACAGCGCGGCGCGGAAGGTCTGTCAAATGCGGTCGACAATTGTGTCCTTCTTTTGCTTGATTTAAAGGATGGGTTGTGAGTATCCTTCGCGGTCCATCATTTCCCATGGTTCATTGCGGGTTGAAGCGGATTGGTCAAGCAGGGGCAGCCATGGCGGACCACAGTGGCAAAAGCTGTGAGTAAACTGTGAAAAATTACACTTTCTGTGACACAAATGAACTTTTACAATGTTTTTAGTGCGGGAATATAACTGTGTAGACGTGAAAAATCTGCTTGATTTATCAAGACATTGCTTAGTTTCAAACGTGCTCCGACGTGTTCGGAGTTTTCCGCTCCCACTGTAGTAACTGCCGCCTTGCCTCGCCAGCAAGCTAGCCCTGGAGAGATCTGACCGGACTGTCGGCACTGAGCTCCCGCTGGTAGTCATCACATTGAACTTTAAACACAAGTGATTTCTAACTATTTGTGTTTGTATTATTTTAATTTATTGTGTCATTTCTTCATGTAAGTCGATTTGACATTACAGGTGATATTAAAGTTAACCTGAATAAATGGACAATTTTATGTAATCTTGCTGTATCGCTGGAGAGTGTGATTGAGAATAAATAAGCTTTTAAATATTCATTTTTGATGAAGAAATGTGCTATATGCGTTTTTCGAAGTGTATTTATAATTCAGCTAGCATTATAATTTGTAATTCCAGGTACAGCTGATGAGAAATACACTTTGAAATGCAAGCAAATCTCAGTAAAAAAGTTAAAAGTTTGAAAGAGCTTGTGTCAGGTTCAAACAACCTAAAATACTTATAATCATCACAAAAAGAAGAGAAAGACAAAGAATTAGTTATTTTACTCGCTGCGAGGAGAACGGACAGAGATGTGCTTTCAGTTACAAATCTCCTACCGCTCTGAAAACCATCTGTCCGCACCTCTCTTTTTATTATCTTTGGGGGTTCCCTAGTTACAATGAACGTTGCTCTCTAAAGGATGGGAAAAACAGCTGCAACGTAAACAGGTCATATACACCATTATCTTGTAACAACACACTTCCACAGTCTCCCCCATCTTAAGATCAGTGTGTCTTCTGTTCAGCATAATCAGCCATCCTCTTTATGACATCCTCAACTGTGACTGCTTCCTTTCCAGCTCCACCTTTGATCCTTGCCTGCAAACAACTCACCACACCCTTACTCACACATACATCATGAAAGGTTATAAAGATCAAATAGGAAAGTTAAAGACAAGGAAAAATATAAGATGAAAGGAAAAATATAAGATAAAACTATATACAATTATTCCAATATTTCCCCCCTGTTTATCTTATATTTGCTCATATCACTTAAACAGCCACTTCATTTTGATTTTTAACTGTAAGATCATTTTTCATGAGTACAAATATAATTACACTCAGAGGCACTTACTGACATTTAAATCACAGAATCATATAGAGATGGATCTGGGTACAGGTCAGAAAAGCGGTCAGTCGCATCCTCATCATCTTCATCATCCTGATGTTTAAATAATGGAAAGAGTTCGGTAACTCTGTCTTCCATAGGAGAAATAGCTGTGGTGATGAGACGGTTAAGAAGAGAACAAAGGCAGGGAATACAACAACATCCACAAAATGTCAAAATTGCAGCAAAGGAAATTATTACTGATGATACTAAAATTTTATACTTCCCAAACACATCCAGCCAGGAGTCCCACATCGAGGTGTCTACTCCAGAATGCTCCTTCATTTTGCCATTTAGAGAT
>JAHUTJ010027119.1:0-12448 GCA_036250325.1 Characodon lateralis
AAATTGTAAATTTGTATATTCTGTAATGCAAAAACAGAACAAAAGAGCAAAGTGTACCGGAGTCAAATTCCTTGTTTGTATGCACGAACTTGGCAATAAAGCTGATTCTGATTCTGATTCTGATTTACCTTCAATACAAAACAGTATTACCGTTCCAGACTTTGCATGTTAAACCATGTGGCCAACTGAGCGCAGAAATTTAGGTTGTGTCTCACTCACTCCTCCTCCCCATACTTTGGTTGACTGAGCAGTTTTAAAGAATTTAAACAGTGGCTAAAAACATACTGATCCAATGAAAACTTCCTGTTTGTTCTTCGCATGATGACAAAATATCTGTTTTTCAAGCACAAAGAATGTGCTGTAATTGAAAAGCTGCTCTGCTTCACAGGCTACATACATCAACCAAATTAAAGAGGATAAAAGCGCTGGGGTACAACACCCCAGCTGTCCAGATAGGGAGGGAGACCACAAACTGCTATGTCCACTCACATTTACTCTGATCAAAGATCCTATTGCATTACTCAACTATTTTCCCCTCATTGCTTCCTTATGTTAGAGCAGCATTTTTCTGTGGCACGGGACCTTCTCTTTGTATTGTCCTGATGGAATATAACAAATACAGTGAAAAACAAAGTCCTATTGTCTCTGGCAGACATGATACAGACACCATTTTGACTTGTGATGATCCTGTCGTGACAGTGTTCTTCGGCTATTTCACTACACTGCTTGGTTAGTTATTTGATCTATTCACAATTCATCGTGTACAGAATAATACATAGCAGAAACCTGGGTAACTTGTATTAATAAAAGAGATACACCAATCAGAATTTTCTGTTGACGATTTCCGATCTCTGCTTTTTGTAAAGTTTTGCAGAAACTGGTTTTAGCACATTCTGATTTGTCTTTAAGAACTATAATATACAAATTTTAAAGAACAACATAAAACATGTTTGGCTTTAAAATAGGCTTTTACTAATATTTGAAAACAAGGACAAAAGAATTACGGTATTGACAGTGTCTTTGGCACCCCATATTAGCAATGTGAGGTGAGTGTAGCTAGCATAACTACAACAGCGGTTTTTATTTACTTGCGAATTTAGGTCCTTACCTCAGCAATTTCCAAAATGCAGCCATCACATTCTGCATATTGTACAACAGAGGTACAGAGCTTAGGCGGATAAAACAGAGCACCTTTGCTGTGTTCTCTTTAGCCTTCCTGTTATCTGCTAAAAGTCTTGCTCTCTCTCTTTCATAGTCTGACGGAACCGCAGACATGTCTTAACATGTCACAAATAATGCAGTTTTCTTTGAAGTACCTTTTCAAACATCTGTGCCTTCTTTCTCTTTATTTTCATTTAATATATAAAATGCCAATGTTTCCAATTAATTTGACCAATTGCTAATTTAAGCAGCGAAAGGCTGTTGAATTTAAGTGTTACATTTTAGTGTTCATATTATGAGGGATCAAGGTTACCTGTGTCCTGTATGAAAATAATAATTCATGTTTATTAGAAACGTAAAATTATTCTAATTTTAAAATAAGATTACAAAGAAAAACATTAGACTTCATTTCATGTTTGAGAAGCTTGAACAATTCTTTGCTAGAAGCTATTTTGAAACAAGCCAAAACATCTGGAGGTCTTACAGATGTCAATAATTTATTTCAAAGTATTGTTCAACTGATAACAGTGACATTGCATTGAGATTGTGCGTACCTAATTAATATATCTGATACTGGGACTGAAGAAGCGCCTCTTCTCAGCAAATGTCCCAAATTGCACACTAAACATCTTGCGAGCAAACGACTGTCAGTCTAAGTTAAGATCAAGCTGGAGAAAACAGCAGAACATTTAGCAGCAAAAAAACTGAGATTTCCTCTGAGAGTCGGACCAGGACTAATATTGGAGTTGTTACAAAAGAAATTAGGCCCAGCTGCAAATTGTGTAAATAGCCAACTGTTTGCTAACACGTTTGCCAGTGCTTTGTGGCCCGTGTCCAAAATAAATACAGCATTAAAACATCAGCATCTGACTTGGTTCAGTTTAATAATCATGATAATGCCTGGTAGTGCAAATGTCTCCCAAAATTAAGAACACATTTACCATAAACTTTGTTGTTTTTGCATTGCAAATAAAATGTTCTCATCTGGTGTTGCATGAACCACTTAAAAACAACACCCTCTTCCTGTTGTGTGCTATTCAATAATACATCCACAGCACCGTAAAACAGTTCAACGGATGTTTCCCAAGAGATGACCTACATGCCTAGTCATGCAAGGGTAAAAGTGAAATGATATTTGCTTTAAAGTGCCTTTTGTGACACAGACTGACCACATAGTAGCAATGTTTGATTAAATACATTATAACTGAATAGATTTTATAAATCTACTGAATTAAATTTATGTTAGCTTTTGAAACTCGCTTGGATCCTCTGGGACATTTTATTGCAGTTTCCCAATTTGCACAATTACACACACATACATGTTTAAGCTTATCCCCATGCATGCACACGTACAGCACTGCGGAGGGTGAAGGGGTTCCCTGACCCTTCCCTGTCCCAGTTGTTTGACATCTGGGGAGCAGATGTGTCTCTGAGACTGTTGCACTAGCAGATGGAAACGTTAGGGCCTTGCCATGGTTTAGTTAGAAATCCCTGTCTTTCTTTTCCTTCTCTGTCCTCCCCTGCTGTTTTTGGCTTTGTGTTTTTCTGTCTTACTCTTTGACTATATCACTACCACTGTGCAACCTTTCATTCTCTGAATATTTAAGTGTAATCCACTGGAATAAGTTGGTTGTTTGTGTTTACAGATTTTTCCTGTGGCAAAGGACAATTTGCTTTCTGAAGATTCTTCTAAAATCCAATACGTTTCCTCTGTGCTGTAGGTGTGTTTGACAACTGCTCCCATTCGCTCAGTGAGAAGGGCTGGTCGGTTGGCATTCGCACCGTGGAACCAGCAGGCACCAAAGACGCTCGGTTCTACTTCACGCTTCGCACAGACCGAGCTCTAAAATCAACCACCATCTACAGCCACCACCGGTACCGGGCTAATGTCTGGACTCATCTGATGGTCACATACAATGGTTACAACATGACCCTGTATGTTGATGGGGCTAAGGTGTGTCATTTATGTTTTTTTTCTTAATGTAAGCTTGGTGAGAATTGTAAAAAATGATATAAATTTGACAATAATTCAAAATGTGTGTTTTCAATTGTGTTTTAGAGTTTACTAAGTATTCCTCTAAGTATTTCTCAGAGATACGGAAAACCATTTTTTAAGATTCTTTAAGTCAGAATCAGAATCAGCTTTATTGCCAAGTTCGTACATACAAACAAGGAATTTGACTCCGGTACATTTTGCTCTTTGGTTTTGTTTTTGCATTACAGAATGGTAACTAAATTACTAATGGTTACTAAGTATGCGATCACTCAGAAATGTTCGATGGTTTACCAAAATGTTCATCTATAAAATAGTATAGAAGTTAAATGATTTGGAAACCAAATCAAGCTATAATGTAATTCTTTTGAGAGGTGAGAGGTGAACTTCAGATCAAATTATATTTTCTGCTGTTACCCGGTTGCAGCAAAGCCCATCCGACACTTTCCCTAAGCAGATGGCAGATCTGAGGACAGTGAGGCTGAAAGTGTAACAGGTTGTTTTCATAACACGACAAAAGATCACATCAGATGCTGGTTTCTCTTTATCCTTCAGTTCAAGTTAAATATTGATCATTTTGCCCAGGGTTAATTTTTCCTTTGTATTCATCAATATTTGGTTGCAATTTTTGCATGTATATCTGCTTTAGACACACCTTTTGTAAAGTTTTTCTGCAAAGCAACACCTGGTCTTTTTACTATTTTACAGCTTTAAAGCTGATCACATGATAATTTTGACATGCAATAATTTTTTTAATGTTTTGCTGTAACAGTGGATAGTTCTAGACATGAATCTACCAACTATTGCATTGTAAGTCACATACAGCTCCAGTCAGAAGTTAACTTGCAGTAATCAAGGGCATTTTCTCTAATCCACACAGGGGCAAAATGATACAGGCTCCTATAGGCATTGCTCCCTAATTCATTTTTTGATAAATGTCCTTTTGTAAGTTATAAAAATCCCACGGGCTTTTTATTGTCGTCACCCAGCTTCTGGCATAATTATAGCTGGATATTGGGGCGCTCTTCATATGAAAAATGGTAACTGTAATTTAAATCAGTTTGTTTGCTGTCACAACCCGGCTTTAAGCATAATTCAATAGTTTTTAATAGCCTCAACCCTATTGCAGAAAGCCTAATGTTAGCCTCCTTTATTGAACAGTTCAATGGGTATTGAGATCAATGTCCTGTTGGAAAACCACCTTAAGTTTATGTTTCAGACAGCTGACCCAAACTTTCACCTCAAATAAAAAAAAATAAATGGTTATGGTTAGGAAACAATCAAGGCTCAAGATAGTCATATCTGGGAACTGCTGGAAAACCCGTGCCACCCTCCAAAAGAAAACACATATTTAACGTAAACATGGAATTGGATGGAGCCTGCTCCAAAATCAACACCTTCAAGCACTACTTTTATTTGGACCTGTCCACATGGACAAGCCAAATGCCTTCTGGAGACGTTTGGTGGTCAGACAAGTCAAAGATGAACCTTTTCAGCTACAATGACAAGAAGTCAAAGAGAGGCTTTGAGACTTTAATACCAATTGCATGTACTGGGCATGGTAGTGGTAGCATCATGCTATGGGTCTATTTTACAGATAGAATAATTAGGATGCAGAACTAGGTCCAAATTGTTTAACTTCAAGTCCAATCACTTACCCAAACTGTTGAAGCTAATATAACTGGGTGTCCGAACAGGACAGGACAATGATCCAGAAGCATTTCAAAAATGGTTTTGCACTGGAGGAAGCTTCTGGGAAGTTCCCAACATCAACTACACCAAAATCTTAAGGTTAAAACAGCTTTAAAGTTCTATTCTTACATATTAATTCAGCTTGGACAGCAAATCATTCAAAGAAATAATTAAAAGCTCAAAATTAGAATTTCATTCAAATAGATGATGAGTCTGTTTACACGTCTGGCCAGAACTGCAGGTGGTGAGATTACGGACAGCTTTTAATTTTTAAAAGTGACCTGTAGAAATAATGTTTTTCTAAAAACTGGTAACACAATAACCTTTTTCAGTATTTGTACAATGTGAAATTAAAAGACATTAATCCCCCACTTTTCAAATGTCTTTTTTTCTTCTTTATTTGTCTTAGATGGGGGAAAGTAGCCTCCAGTCAGGGAATCTCTACAGTCCCTTCATGCAGACCTGCAGAACTCTGTTTCTTGGCAGTAAACAACCTGATCTGGGTCAGAGCTTTAGGGGCCACATTGGAGGAGTGGTCCTGTGGGGCTACGCTCGCTCCCATGAGGACCTTCAGAAACCACCACTTCAAATCGACTTGAATGAGCCAGTTTTGGCAATGTGGGCTGATTTCACCAGTGTAAATGGCTAATTTATTGTCTTTCAGCTGCAAACAGTCAAGCATTTTTTTGTTGTTGAGATTTTTAATATAAATTCTGATCTGAAAAGCTAAAGCTAATGTTGAATTCATGTTGAATTCTTTTGGGAATACTTGTCTCAAACAAAGTACAAAAATTTTACCAAATGGTTTACAATTGCATCTGTTTTTAAGGTGGAACGGCTGTGGACCCAATACAAAACTGCACTTCATCCAACTGTCATCACCACTCCTGTACCGGAGCAAGAACTTGTCTCCTCCTTTCTCCCGCCAGCATGTGGCGTGACACAGTGCGACAACACAGACATCATCTCTGGCTACAACAACAACTGGCATCTCCTTACCCCCAAACGCATTCGCTACCGGATTGTCAATCTCTTGGATGATGACGGTATGAATCCAACGGTGACACCAGCCCAGATCCAGGTCCAGCATCAGGCTCTAAATGAGGCGTTTCTGCCTTACAACATCACCCTAGAGCTGAGTATCCACACTGTGAAAAACTCCAGTCTCCGGCAGAGATTCATCCTGAGCAACTGTCGGATTGGTAAGATTGGGAACCGGCAGTGCGACCCCGAGTGTGACCACCCAAGGACTGGCCACGATGGAGGCGACTGCCTCGGGATAGGCCACTGTTATAACTGGAAAAGGCAGGATGGTGTTTGTGACATGGAGTGCAACACCATACACTATGACTATGATGATGGAGACTGCTGTGATCCAGACGTCACAGATGTCCTTAAGACCTGCTTTGATCCTGAATCTCCTAACAGGTAAGGTTAATGAGCACTTGCAGGAAATAACACAAGTATTATAGGAAAGTGGCCATTCTGTCTTTGTCACAGGGACTCAAGCATAGGCAGCAGGCAGATTAAAGGAAAACCAAAGCAACTTTAATCTTTGAAGGCAACACAGGAACCAGAAAATCCATGAAACTGACTTAAATCTAACCAAATGTGCATTGTTTTAGTATTCATACTCCTTGAACTTTAATGCCTTTTGTCATGTTACAACAAACCTCAATATATTTTATTCTATTATTTTATAGATCAATGCATAAACAGTTATTCTTTCAAGGCCTCAGCGGTTTCTCAGAGATAATAATTGAAGAAGAGGTATCATGAAGACCAGAAATACACTTGCGCGGAGAAGAATAAAGCAGGATTAGGTTATAAAACAATATCCCAAGCTGACAGACTGGGCAACGAAAGCATTGTTCAGTGAAGTAGTCATGAGGCTCGTGGTAACTATGGAAGTGCTTAATACAGGGCAATGCTGGAAGAAAACCTGTTAGAGGCTGCAGAAGATGTCAGACAGGGGTATGGTCTTACCATAGGACAATGAACCTAAAGATACAGCTGGAGCTTCAATGGAATGGTTTAGATAAAATTGAGTGTCAAAGAACAAAAGGCACAAACATCAGTCTTTTTCTTTGCAAAGTGGAGACCTTCCCCAAATGATATGAAGTTGTAATTGCAGCAAAAGGTGGTTCTACAAAGATTGACTCAGGGGGACTGAACACAATCGCACACCAAACTTCTTGCATTTTGACTTTGTAAAAAATTGTAATTTATAAAAACATTTATAGTTTTCCTTCCACTTTTACAATTGTGCATGCCGTTGAGGTTGGTCTATCTCATAACGTCCCAAAAGAATGCTGAATTTTGTGGTTGTTATGTGAAAATATGTGAAAATGTTCCAATGGTATCAGTACTTTTGCAAGACACTGTGTTCAGTAGACAGTATGAATGAGTTTAGGACTAAACCCACAGACAATTTGGCAGTGTCCTCACTGAGGGACACAACAAAGCCTATAGACCAGCAGATGTAATCAGCTAAATGAAACCCAGCTGTAGGCGATCAACAGATTCTAACCTGGCAGAATACGACATTAAACACAATGTGCAAACGCAAAACATATAAAAACAGGAAATAAAGTTAAATAGAATTTAGAACATGGACAAACAACAAAAACTAACTGAACACAGAACTGGAGTAAAGTAAAATAAAAACCACCCAAAAAGTCAGATTTGAAACCAGAATGTATTGATTGAACATGACGACATCAGAATCCAAAAGGCAAAATTCAAACCAGAACACAAAGTCCATAGACCATGACAATCTCCAACCGGCTTTATCAATTCGTTGTGACTACAGGAACATTAAAAAAATGTTCTTTATGGTGGAATTATCTGGAGAAAAACAATACTCCACTGAGGAGAACATTTTTCACAGAGGTTTTCTTGCAGCATAGAGTGACTCTGTTTTATCTCCTCTTTGTTAGCATGCTGCCTGTGTCATAAACAGCTCCAAACAATAGATTTACACATTGGAACTTTTACCTTCTACAGTGGTTTTAGAGAAAGCTGTGTGGAGTGTGGATGGTGGATTAGGGTATGCCAAAGTACACAGTTATTTTTCCTAAACAACTCCAGCAGCAGCCCTGCTGCCTTCCATTTGCTCTGACAGACAGGCTCATAGAGAGCGCCAAACAGCTTGCAAGAAGTCTCAATATGAGGTCTCCTTGCCGGCGCTTTAAAGACCTTAATTCAGGTCCTTAATCCAAATTGTAACCACAGGTTTACTATGTGGCTTTGGGAAACAGCAAAAAGTGTCATATTTACTCTTTAGTGTTTGAAGTTAACAGAAGGTGACATCCTTACACACTGTTAGGTTAATGTGTTTTAAATGAGGAAAAATCCTATTTTACTCTGTAAACTCCGACTGAATTAATCTCCACTATCCACAGTCCTTTGCTACAACCTCACAAATCCTTTTTAATACTGAGGCAGTGTGTATTTACAACTTTAGACTAATAATTTAATAATATGCAAACATGATTTACTGAATTTAATTAATTTAACTTAGCTTAGTGTCCTCATGGTTCAATTTGAGCACAGTGGCTTTCAAAAGGATTCATACCCCATTAACCTTTTCGAATTTTGTCTTGTTACAACCACAGTATTTTATGTTTTTTATTGGGTTTTTATCTGATTGACCCAAACAAAGTAGCACATAAATGTAAAATGGAATGAAAAGGATACAAGGCTTTCAAAATGCTTTACAAATACAAATAGAAAAGTGTGTTGTTCGTTTTTCTAGCCCTCCCAAGTCAATCACAGTTTGAGGCTACAAGTCTTTTGGAGTGTATCACTGCTGGTTTTGCACATCTAGGGACACAATTTCTATAGTGAGATTAGATAGAAAGTGTCGTTTAACTGCTTTATTTATGTCTTGTCACATTGCCAATTGATTCTCAGTTGGATTATGTCTGGACTGTGACTGGACCATTTTAACAATAACAAAATAATTTGATGCGCACCATTCCTTTAAAGCTCTGGTTGTGTGTTTACAGTTGTTGTCCAGCTGGAAGGTGAAGCTCCACCCAAATCTTTTGTAGCCACTAACAGGCTTTACTTTAGAATGCATGAGTAGTAGTTGTCCAGTCAACAGATTCTCCAACTAGAGATGTGGTTCACTGATAAGTGGGTGGCTATGTCTGGGTAGATTTGTGGTTGTGCTATATACTTGTCTACTTTCATTTGGCTTATTGAATGCTCTGTTATATAATCTAACCCTGCTTCAAACATCTCCACCTGTCTGGTGTGTTCTCTAGCAAACCTTGGAGGCCTTCATAGAACAGGTGCAGTAATAGAATAAATATGACACAGGGGGATTTTATGTATTATTTAGGTTAGTTTAAAAGTTGAATGGTTGTGCTAGATTTTATTTGCCTTTGTCTTTCACATAAAGTCCCAATAAAACATAATAAAGGTTTTGGCTGCAAGGCAATGTGGGATCCAATCATTCATCATCATAATTTTTGTATTATTTATATACTTAAAAGATGTTCTGGCTTCCCTTTCCACCTAAGTTTGCTTTGGTGACATCGGCAGGAGGTACCAGGGAGTGTCTCCTTTTCCTCATAAGAAACACAGCATGCCTTTCAGTAATTCACCTACCCTGTAACTCTTCCATTGACAGTAGATAAAGACAAATCTAAGTGGAAAGCTACCTCTGGCCAACAGATGGAGACTGTGGCTGTACTGTGCAGCTCCCCAGGTGTGAATATCTGCAGCTGTGCGAAAGTGAAAAATATGTTGGCTGGAAAAGAACACTGTGCTCACTTGTTCTGAGAGACCCAGGTTAAGGGTTTGGTGGAACTTGGCTGTGTGTGGCATCACTGCTTGGGCATATGCAGGAAGTCCTCCAGGTTGCACCTAAGTAAATGTTTATGTTTCTCTGTACCGAGCTTGGTGGGATACAAGCAGGAGAACAGAGAGAAAACACAGTTGGTAGTTGTAATGTTTAGATGTTCTCTGTCAAAGCCTAAAGTTTCTACCCTTCAGAGAGGACATGGATGCTAATAAAGCAAGCTAGATGGCAGATAGCACTGGGCCCTTTGTTATACACAAACTTATGTTCTTTGGCTTCAAAATTCTCAAATGTTGATTCATTTATAGTTTAATTTGAATGCTTTTAACAAAAATCACAGTTTTAGGAATCCCCTGCGTTTATCACAATAATGGAAAAAGCACAGAATTTTCTCAATAACTATCTCTGCTGTTCAGACACAGAAAGCGACTTTCAGAAGTTTCAGTATGTGTCCACTTCAATGAAGCAGTGAAGCTGCAGCAGAGTTCCTGTCTATAAGCTCTCAACCCCCACACTAAAACAACATAAATGGCTAATACACAGGAGACTGGAGTGTCGTAAACACTGGACCCAGCAGGTTAGCGGTAGTGGAGGTCTCCTTGAAAGGTTGTGACCCTAGCTGGTTGGAAATGCTTGTATGTGTGAGTCCCTGGGCATGCTGGTGTGCATGTGTGCATTTGTGTTCTTGGATCACAAATCGAACTTTCTCAGGCAGAGGGAGATTTAATATGAGGATGACATTTCTCTGGCATTTGAGGAGCACTGCAAGCATTTTTATGTTTGGAATCTGGGTTTTTGATATTTCCCCTCCTTGCGTTCTCCCTGAGCTCCTAGCTGGCTGTTCTGATTGTGAGACCCAACTTGCTGCTGCTTCTGGAGGTGCGAGAGGTTTCAGAAGCCAGCTCCTGTTGCAGATTTGTTCTTGTGAGCCAGTTCTACAGTAATGGCCAGGTACACTTTAGCCTCTGGGAGCACTGTAAAGGAAAGGTGGTGGTGGTGGTCTGGGGGGGGGGAATGGAAAAGGAAGGGAATAAGGCAAGAATGGAGAGGCAGAGCCAGGTTGATAGAGGACATTATGCCATGTTTCTTTATTACAAGTCTAGGGCTGGCTAATAATTTTCAATCAACAATGCTTTTGTCTGTCAAGGCAACTGACCTGAAACAAGACTTAAATCCCAGCTTCTTGTGATGTTTAACATCTCTGCAACATTTTATTCTTATTTTTATTATACCAGTAAAAGCACCTCTGCAGTGTTTCTAACTCTAACCAAACTTTATTAATACAGTTTACAGTGAAAAAGTAACCGTCCTATATATATTCATTACATATTTTATGTCTTCAGTAAAAGCAGTTTTCAAATGATAATTTCATTTATGAAAGAAGCAAAAGCTATCCATACCCTTTGTGGAAACATAGCACCCCTTTTCAATAATCAGTTAACCAAATTTTATTGGTTCAATTTCACCATTCACTCTGTGGCCTAATTTCCGCCAGACCGGTAGAATCAATAAATTGTTTCAATTGAACCTGTATAACAACATGAAGTAGGCTAAAAAAATCTCGTAATAATCTAAAGAAATTCAGCGAACACTATGGGAAATAAAGTCAATGACGTCAGTCTGCTATTTGTAAGAGTTTGGTTGTCTAGCAAGTCACAGGGAGCTGATGTCCCAAAGGCATTATCCACAATGGAGAAAACATTGAACTCTGGTGACCCTTCCCCGTCATAGCTGACATACATACATGTAGCTTATGCAGGAGGTTAGAAAAGAACCCAGAACAGCATATCAAGCTCTGCTGGCGTTAATTGCCTCAATTAAGATCAGTATTTATAGTTCAATCATAAGAAACAGATAGGACAAAAACTTAATCCATAGAAGAGGTCAAAAAGACTGCTGACCAAGAAAAACACAAACGACAATTTTCACATTTGACAAAAAAAAAACAAAAAAAACATCTTGATGATCTCCAAAACTCTGGGCAAACTATTCTGTGGACTGTTAAGACAAAAGTGGAAATCTTTAGAAGGTGTGCCTCTGGCATTTCGGAAAAAGAGCACCATGCTGAGAGTGGTGGCAATATGTTTTTGGCTGCTCAGGAGCTAGACTACTTGCTGTGATTGACAGGACCATGCAAAAAATCCTGATGGAGAATTTCAGGCCATCAGTTTTGACCTTACAGTCAAGCACACTTGGGTTATGCATCAGGACAGTGATCTGAAGCCAAAGAGTATGTCCACCTCTAAATGTCTGAAAAAAACCCAAAATGATAAAATAGAAGAAAAAAAAATACATCAACTTTTCTGATGGACAGTTTTAGATCCACTCATCCTGGGCAGAAATATCATTCGTATTGTGCTGTTAATAATGTCTTTGAACCCTTTTTTTTGACAAGGTTGACTGATAATATAACAAACGACTTCTCTCAATTCTAAAAACAAAAACTGGTTGCACAATTTTGAATTGTGGTTTACAAAACAGCCTCAAAAAAATATTCAAGCTTCTGGCATGATTCTGACTGGATATTTGACCACCTACCTTGGTAGATATTGTTTAAATGTGTTTATTTCCTAATATAGACCTGGCTTAAGGGATTGTTCACAACTTTACAGTACAGCTCAGGATGAGGCTTTATTCATTGTACATAAGTACTCGTACTCGTACTCGTCGTCCTCCGCTTTATCCGGGACCGGGTCGCGGGGGCAGCAGACTCAGCAGAGACACCCAGACGTCCCTCTCCCCAGACCTCCTCCGGGGGGAGCCCAAGGCGTTCCCAGGCCAGCCGAGAGACA
>JAHUTJ010027120.1:0-12444 GCA_036250325.1 Characodon lateralis
GATCTGCTGTCCCGCGTTGGGAGACGAATCGGCCTCCGGGACACCAACTACCGGCGCTGTATCCCCGCTGCTGAACGCCTGTCCATCTGTCTTCGGTGAGTAAATAAATCTCAGCTCAATAAAAAAAACAGCCAATTTTTTATTTCCACATCTCCTAAATATAAGATATTTGTGCCTAAACATTACCAGGCCAGGTCCTTTCTGTACTTGTCTTGGTAAAAGTAATTAGTTGAGTCATACAACTCTGGCTTGCCGCACACCCACTATGATCTGGTCCTCCATCTTCACTGACAACCGCTTCTTCTCCGCTGTGGCCCTTCACCCTACGTCACAGCCTCATCCAGTCCCTGATTGGTTGACGCGACGCGAATTTAGGAAAAATTTCCGATTTTTCAACTCGTCCATCGCTCCGCTTCCGCTTCGCTCGGCGCGCCTTCCGCACCGCGTCCTTCGTCTCCTTCACACCGCCTCGCGCTGGTCCGTTCCTGAACCCGCCTCTGCATAGGGATA
The DNA here is from genome assembly GCA_036250325.1 of Characodon lateralis. Classification (NCBI taxonomy): domain Eukaryota; kingdom Metazoa; phylum Chordata; class Actinopteri; order Cyprinodontiformes; family Goodeidae; genus Characodon; species Characodon lateralis. The sequence goes on from JAHUTJ010027120.1 coordinate 511, forward strand.
ACATGTAAATTGGCTGCTCCTATCACAGAATCCGCGTTCGGGTTGAACGCACCATTACAGTGCACGCGCTGCACTGTTTTCTTTTCTGTTTAGTTTAAAGTGATCCCACACGTTTGGCGCTTTCAGTCTCTTTCTTGGCAGCGCGTCTTTCCCCTCGTCTTCTTCCACCATAGCTGCTAGTATCCCTTAGCCTCTATGCATCCACTCTGGTCAAAACAGCTCATTGGTGGAGGTGAGAGAATCGCGGGAATACCTATCCGGGTGGAACACATGAACACTGATTGGTAAAACATAATTTAACTTAGCCTCAAGGCAGAAAATTTGCCAGGGCCAAGTGAGCCATTTCACATGTATTCCAGCGATCACTCCAACAGATTCATGTACTTTTTTAATGATAAATTGTAACTATCCATCCAGAGCTGTCCACATTACAAATGACCTCTTAAATAAAGAATTCTGAATCAGAATGTAAATCAATTTGTGACTTTAATAAATATTAACTCCTAGCAGGAGGTCAGTTCTTTTGGTTTTTATGCAACATAATCTCCTTCATGTCTGACCCAAACAGGGATCAAAACCACAATAATGAAAATAAGAGCTGATATCAAATGTTAAGAAAATGTTCTACAAAAATGTTATATGTACGATTTTAACATTTTCATGGATACTTCTCTTCAGCATTCATCAAAATATTTAAGTCCCAGGTCAAATAAACTCATACTTAATGGTTAAGTACGTGGGTATGAAGGGTTTTGTTCATGGATATGAAATGGAAATAGGTTGAGACAAAATGACTGTTGAGGTATGAATTGGTGAAAGGGTGAATTTTAATTTGGCCTGGAATCTTTTTTGTTTTTGTTTTACAGAATAAACTAACTTAATGAAAAATTCCTCAATGCTAATGATTTATTATTTTTGACAAATAATAGGAAGAATTGAGGCCTACATCCTTTTTGAAGGCGTTTTCCACCAGAACAGTCCCATTGCTAAACCAGGGCTGGAGGCATCATTGGTTCTGTAAAATAACTGGTTTCGGTTTCCACAGCCAAATAGCCAGGTCAGAGCCACATCATTATCAGGGGTTTAATGGCAAATCTATTCAGACCAAAAGGTTTCAGTATAGCTCTTTGGGTTCCATATGCACATGTATCAAATAATTACAGTTTTGCTTTAATTCTGTACCCAAGCAGAACTTTAATGTAGCGTTGAATTCTACTTCCTGCCACACAGTTTTAGCAAGGGACATTAAACCAAGCAGAGTATGAAGACTTCCACCTTTCGCTAAAATCTGTTGTTTGGGGAATATTACCCTTTTTAGTTCAGATATTGTGTTAATGGGGAAAGAAATGGGGACGGAACTGAAGCTTTATGTCAGCAGTTTTCACCAGTAATAAGGTATATACCTTGCTGTACAACAAACTTGCAGTAATTTGTCAACTGAAATGATGTGGGTTGAATGTAAACATCACCAATATGGACAAAAATAGGGTAAAGTTCAAATCTAGGATTCTGTAGTGTTCCATAAGTTCAACACCTTGGGAGTGTTCACAGAAGCGGATGTGACCACACACCACTACTGTGTTCGTAGAAGCCTATCCAGCTCCTACTCTGAATTGTTTAATGTCATGACTAGTCCAAATTGGTTTATACATTTTTACTTTTAAATGTCAGCACCGTCGTAATGTAAATTTTCTAAACATCAGCACTGATCAATTTCAAGTGGTTTACCTTTTGTATTATCCGTCCATTCGTTATCTATACCCGTGATATTATTAGTTTACAAAATCAAACCAAATGTCCTGTAAGTCTTATACTATTCACTTTTGAGAAATTAGAACATATTAACAAAATTAATTTATTGTCAGAAAGTATTAACATTCTTTGTTCTCTGTTGAATTTAGTGAAATACATTTTACATTTGTGTTTGTTTCCCTTGATTAAGACATACCAAGATACCATAACTTTAAATAGAGTTATGTATGGTTTTTGTGTACCATTACACCCCTACTAATCACGTAAGTTAAAACATTTCAGCAGTACATTGTCTTGAAAAGGTTTTCATACCCCTTGAAGATTTCAGATTTTGTCAACTAACAACCAAAAATTTATGGATTTTAATGTGATTTTTATGGGATAGACCAACGCAAAGTATATACACTGCTCAAAAAAATAAAGGGAACACTTAAATAACACATCCTAGATCTGAATGAATGAAATATATATACTCGCTCTCTCTCTCTCTCTAAATGAAATATTCTCATTGAATACTTTGTTCTGTACAAAGTTGAATGTGCTGACAACAAAATCACACAAAAATCATCAATGGAAATCAAATTTATTAACCAATGGAGGCCTGGATTTGGAGTCACANTCAAATTTATTAACCAATGGAGGCCTGGATTTGGAGTCACGCACAAAATTAAAGTGGAAAAACACACTAGAGGCTGATCCAACTTTGATGTAATGTCCTTAAAACAAGTCAAAATGAGACTCAGTATTGTGTGTGGCCTCCAAGTGTCTGTATGACCTCCCTACAACGCATGGGCATTGTAGGGAGACGGGGGGAGACGGCGGATGGTCTCCTGAGGGATCTCCTCCCTGACCTGGACTAAAGCATCCACCAACTCCTGGACAGTCTGTGGTGCAACATGACGTGGGTGGATGGAGCGAGACATGATGTCCCAGATGTGCTCAATCGGATTCAGGTCTGGGGAACGGGCGGGCCAGTCCATAGCTTCAATGTCTTCATCTTGCAGGAACTGCTGACACACTCCAGCCACATGAGGTCTAGCATTGTCCTGCATTAGGAGGAACCCAGGGCCAACCGCACCAGCATATGGTCTCACAAGGTGTTTGAGGATCTCATCTCGGTACCTGATGGCAGTCAGGCTACGTCTGGCGAGCACATGGAGGCCATGCGGCCCTCCAAAGAAATGCCACCCTGCACCATTACTGACCCACTGCCAAAGCGGTCATGCTGAAGGATGTTGCAGGCAGCAGATCGCTCTCCACGGTGTCTCCAGACTCTGTCACGTCTGTCACATGTGCTCAGTGTGAACCTGCTTTCATCTGTGAAGAGCACAGGGCGCCAGTGGTGAATTTGCCAATCCTGGTGTTCTCTGGCAAATGCCAAGCGTCCTGCACGGTGTTGGGCTGTGAGCACAACCCCCATTTGTGGATGTCGGGTCCTCATACCATCCTCATGGAGTCGATTTCTAACTGTTTGTGCAGACACATGCACATTTGTGGCCTGCTGGAGGTCATTTTGCAGGGCTCTGGCAGTGCTCCTCCTGTTCCTCCTTGCACAAACGGCTCATGGGCCGAGCTTTTGAACACACCCGGCGTAGCCAATAACGTGACCTATAATATATCATTCCTGACAAATATGTAATGTACACTTTTTCTCAAGAACTTAATTCAGGTTTTATTAGATACAAGCCTGAATTATCAAAATTAACAGAAATAAATGCTTCAAATGTATCATATGGTTCATCATGAAGCTATGAGTTGTACTTGTTAATCTGAATTAATGAGATAAACTTCTGTTTTAGTGATATGATGGATGGATTTTAATCCAAACTTTAAACCCAAGCCGCTTCAACTTTTGCATCAAACAGGAATCAACTAGTAGCTGACAAACCAGGGTGTGTAGTGGCAAATCAAACAGGAAGCACTCTCAGAAAGGCTTCTGGGTGTTGGACATTGTCACCTTGAAGGAGGTTTGCTCATTTGGATGTGAAGATCAAAGATGAATTATTATTTGAACTTTAGGGTGATGCAGAAGCAGCAATAGTTTACATGAATGAAAGGTGTGACTCCATCTGCTGCAGGTAAAGGTGTCATAATCAGAAAACAATCGTAACTTAAAAATGTCTTTCAAAAAAATTTAAGGTGTTTTGTTAATTCAAGTTTTCCTAAACATAGAAGGCATTTGCTCTGCTTTTATCTCTCAAACATATTTTCCTTTTTGCATCAGCAGTTTCCAATGGGATTTAATTCATTATTATTGATCTGCTAAAGCAGAGTAAAACCCTTCTGTGGACAATTAATATCTTCACAACAGTTGATGTCTTGTCCAAATTTGAGATTTACATCTAGATTATGAAGAACTCTGTGCTGCTGGTATCAGTTTAAAAGATGGTTGCAGTTTAGATTGAAAGCATTTAATTTTCGCTCCTCGCTGGCTGCGGATAATCTTGTCATACGTTGACCCCAGCTGCATAGCAGCGCAGTTGATAGCACTGTTGCCTTGCAGCAGGAAGGTCCTGGGTGTCTCTATGTTGCCCTGTGATGGACTGCCGACCTGTCCAGGGTGTACCCCGCCTCTGCCCAATGACACCCCCACTGTGAAACATGATGATGTTATTATGACAAAGGTTAGAGGTAAACACAGGGCTTTTAAGACTACCCATCCAATCTACTTGAGCTATTTGGTGTTGAAGAACAAATGAACAATTTATTCCTTTGTCAAGATAAAAGAAGTACAGTGGATTTCCTTATGAGAAATCCTTTTCTTCATTTTGGAGGAATGAGACCAATATGGCAGGACTGTTGAACTCTAGACCTTTGAGTGCTGAAGCCTAGTAAGATGTGCAAGGCTTGTAGAGCCATACCCCGAACGACTTGCAGTTGCACTACAAGCCTTTTGGAGCACACATTTTGGGATGTAGCATAACAAAATGAGAGCATGATGAGCCTTGAATAGTTTTGCAAAGCCCCATCGATGCAGAAAGTTGCATATGTGGTCGCCCAATGAAAGAATACATGAGACCTCTCTGGAGCGGTAGTCTTTCCTCTTCAATCTACCTCTGTCTGGCAGATCTGGAAGTCCATCCAGCTCCCAACAGCTTGTACATCAGATTGTGTTCTTGTTTGTCACCTCAGACCATCTCCAGTGCCCCAAACAGCTTGTTGTGCTGTCACAGACATCTGGCTGCCACTGACTAATGGTTGTACTGATTATTAGTACTACAGTAGATATGAGACTGACTGCATCAGTGTGTGGGTGGGCAGCAGGTGGCTGTGCCCAATTATTTTCCTGTGTGTGTGTGTGGTGTCGTTCTGTTTACGTTTGGTTAACACTCAAAGCAGATGGATGAATACCCTTCCCCAAAATCCTGCTGCAGTAGATGGACATGGCACTAGACTAGATTTGTGAAAAAAACAAGGATTTCAGGGGAATGAAAATAAAGGGTAAAGGGTTGAACCATGATATTGGAAAAATGAAAAGACAAGACAATGACAGGTGAGCAGAGATGTGCAGAGACAGCCGAGAGGACAGGAGTGGAGAAAAATTAGAGGCTGAGGGAACAAGAGGATCGGAAAAGCCGGGTGATGAAAACATGAACAGAGAAATGAGTGTGTTCAGAGGAGGAGTGAAGGTGGGGCAAAAATAGGAAGAAATTGATTAAAAAACTCAACAAGCTAGAAAAGTGCGGAAAAGTTGAGAAGCATAAGAGATCCTCTGTTCCTCGTTTCGATCATTAAACCGTCTTTTGGAGCGCTTGCACGCTCTGGGAGGATTGAGAGGCTAATGTAGTCGCCTCTTTAGATGAAAGGCAACAAGGAGCTGCAATGAGAGTTTGTGTATGATGGTGTCGGTGCTGATGTTGCTTGAAGGAGATGCACCTGCAGATACATTATGAGCCTCGGAGTGGAGTCGCACAGCTGTTGTTCTGGGGTGCTAAAAAGAAGAGTACAAAACTCATTGAATCCAACACTCACGGTTGGAAAAATGGAATTTTAAATTATTTGAGAAAGCATAAATAAATGCCAGGGATATCTTCAGGGACACACAAGGTGGGAGGCACAGGACTGATGAAACTGGGATACAGAGAAGCTATAGAAATGGGGAACTAAGTTGGAATTGAAAGATTGGAAAATTGACAAAATAGGGGGTCGGTGGATTCAGGGACGTGTGTGACTGCTGTGGGTTGCCAGGCAAGCTTTAAATTAGTATATGTCTCATACAGCCACAAGCAACAGAGTCCAATGCTCCTAAAAAAACGTCACCAAATATTGTCCACAGCCTTCTACCAGGATAATTTGATCACAAGTGGGAAAGTTCTAAGTTAAGCTCAATATATGCATTATAATAGCGGGTGTAAGCATGGTTTCTAACCATGAGGTTAGAAAGTCAGAAAGTTTAACAAGCCTTAAAAAAACACAGGTGGTTTCCTAAATGAATAAAAACAGATCAACTCTCCATGTCTCTAAAATAAAGCTGAAGGAGATTCCAGTCATGATCTACCACTGGGAATACGATAATGTTGGTGCTATTTATGTTGCCAGGATTTTCTGCACTGTGAGGAGAACCTTGATAAGGACTTGGCAAAACCAGTGGGTCTGCATGAAAGAAGAAATCGTGCATAAAAAGCAACTTATCCACACTCTTAAAAAAAACTTCGTTTTAAGATGTACCGTCGTCAGAGTTACAAGAATGGATCTTTTTCAGTATAAGGCTATATTTGTCATTTCATCGTGATCTCTACCCAAAGCTGGTTGACCTTTATCTCCGGTCATACAGTAAGACGGTCCAGGTGTATAGCACTTCAGTTTCTAGAGGTAATGGTGTATGATTCTTGGAGAGGGTGCATGAATGATATGCATAGGTGCAAAAAACAACAAAGCCAGAAAAACTGCAAGGATTGCATGAACATTTTATCCTTTATTTTGTGGTTTATGCAACACTGTCTCACATCTTTCGGCAGGTTAAACAACAGAATGTTATCGGTTAATTAGATGTACTGAGTGTATAAACCTAGCCCTGGCTGCAAAGGTAACATCAGTATTGAGTCTGAAACAATGAGCTCCTTTCAGAAGTCTCGCCCTCTGTATATGATGTAAAACTAAATGCATTTACTGAAGGAAAACTGACAGAGCACCATGCTGCATTACGTTTGTTTTGATGTATTTCTCTACTAAAGGCAAGCATCAAGGTTTTCTTCCAATCCATGTTCAGGTTAATGTGCTGGTTTTCAAAGGATTTGTTTTTTTTTGTGCATTGTTAATGTATGAGGATAGCAAATCTGACAGTTGAACCGCAAATCTGACCGTATGAACAGTTCAATGTTGCTGTTTTCAATGGCTGGCTCTATTTATTCTGGTCGCTGCTCTGCACACAAATATGTTTCTTTCAGCTCCCCTTTATCATTGTATACGTAGGGGCCTACAATAATCAAAGACCACTTAGCTCTGGAGTGGTGTAACGAAGCAGAAGGAGATTAACAAGAGATGAAGCATAACGGTTAGGTGCATAGTTGTCGGGAACCAAGCAGTACAGAGTAGAGGACACAGGTGTTGAATTCAAAAGTGGGTTTTATTTACCCAAAAAACATGAAAAAAAAAAAGGTTAACAAAATGGGCAATTATACAGGCATGCCAATAAAAGAGGTCAACTCAAGATACTAGACTCAAAATCATCACTGACAAAACTCAGACGGATACGAACCAAAACCGACCTCCTGAACTAACACATAAGGGCCCTTAAATACAGATTTAGCTAAACCACACACACACAATAGGGGAACACAAAATGGCTGCCACATAACAATAGGAAATAAATCCAAAACACCCCCTAAGGTTCCCCCCACTTGGCATGAATCGCTTGGTTCAATCCAATGAGGCCATCAGCAGTACTTCAAGATCTCAGCCCTTAGCCACGCCTTATGCCCAAACAGCCAGGTAAACTCAAACAAAGAAAAGAGTATTAATACAACATAGAACTGAATTGACCTTGCAGTGTTAATGTGTGCACTTCATATAAACATTGTAAGGTGATAGAGGAATAAACAAAGAAACTATATAATTAAGGAATATTTAAAGTAATGACTACAAAGTAAATGGAAGGAAAGCCAGATTATAGTAGGGTGTGGCTCTTACCCTGTGTGGCTTGCCATCACGATAGTCTTAACAATAGCATCTTGGTGGTTGAACAGCTCAGGGCACGGAGCCATCTGGCAGTATGGTGTTTCTGCTTCTGATTGTTCAGTACCTTTTCATGGTCAGGGTGTGAGGAGTCTGCGTTGATGTTCAGAGGCCTGGTCCTGCAGCTCTGGGACAAATCCTGGACAAACGGTTGGGACCCTCACATGACAGGTTTAGCTCCCTTCGCTATCCAGGAGGTCACAGCATAACCCAGAGCAACATCCAGAGCTAGGCAGGCCTCAGTTGAAGTCAGGTTTTATGATTCTACCATAAGAAATAAAAAAAATAAGATGCATGGCATAAATTTAAGGCCAAGACCACTGCTGAGTAAAAAGGAAATCCATCTGATGATCCACAGAACTTGAGAAATATTCTGGACTGGGACGCTGCACGGTACAGTGGGTAGAGCAGGCAGTAAGTGTAGAGGTCCATCTACTGACATCCTAGAAGCTGTGAACCCCTTTAAATCTGTGGTGGTCTGGGCCTGCTTGGCTGCTTCCAGCCTTGGATGACTGTCATAAATGATGGAACGATGAGTTCTGCCCCCTACCATAAAAGCCTGAAGGAATGTGTTTGGTCCGGTTTGTGAGCATGTTTAAGGAGAATGATCTACGCATACCAGCAAGTCCTCCTCTTAATGGCTCAGAAATATATATTTTAAGGTGGGCTTGTCAAGATTTATGCTGTGGCAACACCTTAAATGGGTTGTTCATGCTTGAAAAGTCTCCAGTGTGGCTGAATTAAAACAACTCTGAAAAGAACAGTGGTCCAAAATGCCGCCGCAGTGATGGGAAACACTTCTTACCAGGTTTCACAAAGACTTGATGGCAATTGTTGCTCTTAAGGAAGGCCCAGCCCATGTTAGGTTTACTGGGGAGTTTTTTCTCTCTTTAATAAATGAAATCATAATTTGAAAACTTTTCTAGCTCAGTTTATCTTTGCCTGATATGAATTAAAGTGGGAGACAAAAGCAAAAATCAGTTTGTTCTGCTTCAGAAAGACGTTTTACATTATTATACCTGTTAAGGACAGCACCCACTATTCCACCTGCAACGCATTAGAATACGTCAAAACAAGACATTATAATGCTTCTTGTGACAAAATATAAATTCTTCTATTAATGACTTCCTTTGCAACCTTTTTTTTGTTTGTTTTGAAGTGTGTCCCTGTAGTATCAGCTTGAAGACACAAATAGCTCCACAGCTTAAGCTTGCTTTTCTAATGCCAAAAACCTTTTAACCTTGGCTTTTAGTTGTTTTTGTATTAAATGCAGATAATGGATCCTAAGTGTTTTGATAGCTACAAACAAATACAAGAAAACAAATTTTATTCTTTTTCTGTTCTGCCTGTCTCACTTCACCTACCTAACATCTCCCCTAACCTACAACCACTACCAAGCTTTGATTCAGCCTCACAGGTAGACTATCACGATTAAAATGCCACTTATATTTTCATCGCCCTGCCTCTCTGTGTGTCATTCTGTCTCTTCCTTCTCATTACTCTTTACCTCTGTGTATTGCTCCTGCTCCATCTGCTCCTCTCCTCCTCTAATTGGCGCAATATCTGTTGGAGCTCAGATGCTGCCATCAGTTTTTGTCTTTTTTTTTGTTCTTCGTCTTCTTCCGATGCACAGCTTGCAGGGAACGTGTTTTCGTCTTGGAGCCTTTTTCTCCATACATTTACTTCAGACACGCAGTGTGTTGCTATATTAGCAGAGAAGTGAAACTTGGTAGCAGCAGGAGAGGCATTTCGGTAAAAGTCGATTGGAAGGTAAAAGGTTCAGGAGGCCTGGAGGGAGGAGTGGATAGAAGTAGAAGATAAATAGTTCAGAAGGTGTTTGGAGCATGTTTTTTTTTGCCTGGGCTAGAAAAATATAATTTTTTCTATTTCAATCAGCTCATTTTCTCCAGATTTAGCTGAAACTGTTTGCTCCTATGCCTTAAGCTGATTTGCAACACCTGAAAACAGAACAACTGCTGAAAGTAAAAGTGTTTGAGGGGTTAAAATGTAAATGATTTGTTTCTTACTGGATTCTGAAATAATTTACATCTAGCCTCAAGTGCAACATTAACAACACAACACATTTAAAACTGTTATTAGAAAAGAAAAAAAGAATCCAGAGGAGTTTACAGTACAAGTAGCATCCAGGTACTGCTGACTTAGCCTATTTAATTAATAAATCAGCAGCAGCTTTTACCACCTCTGTAAACGCTGGAGTTTTAACAGGTTGCTGCTCTGGGGGATACAGGTGTTGAAACATTGCCAAGAAGGAACGACATTAGCAAGAACTTCAGACCTGTTGCTGCCTGTCAGTATGGGAAGGGTTTTGAGACCCTTGCCAAAGCATTCGAAGTGTATGATGCTACAGTGGGAAATATTATTCATAACTGGGCAGCCAATCTTCCCAATAGTTGTCACCCCAAGGTTTGATCGTGCAATGTTCAGGAAATACAGACTCATCTCAATCCAGGGGCTTCAGCTGGCCTGTTGAAGGTTTAAGTTTGCAACAGAATGATTAAAGCTTCTTTAGGGTCCTTAGAGGTGAGACGAAAGTGGATCTGTTTGGCAAAAACTGACGTCCACAGAGGTTGTGTGTTTCTCTGCAGTGGCAGGACCGGCTCTTGGGAACAATTCACCACTGCCTCTATAGAACGCAAATACATTGGACAACTTTAAGAAATCTCCTTTGATTTACGTCCACCTTTTAATTGGTCCAACTAGTGTTGTTTAAAAAGTATTCTATGGATAAATTATATCAAATTGACATTATATGGGCTAGTTCTACATATCAGGAAAAAATTAAATTGCGATACTAATACACTGACGCGATTAACCCACTTTTTTGTGACTTTCATCGCAACATTCCTACCACTTTGAGCTTTAGCATCTCAGACTCTAAACATGAGCATCGAGGGCAGTAAAACTCTGCTATAATTTGGATATTTATATTTTTGATGAGCGCTGCGATTGGATACGTTGTCCAGCTCTAATTTGAGTTTGTTTTACTGCCACAGCACCTGGCTGTTTATCAGCCAAAATAAACAAATATGAATTATGTAGTGCAGAGAGGAATGCGTGGGGCATTTGGAGGATGTATTCAGTTTCTCCAGACATTTTTGTGTTGCGATATTATTTATTTTCATGCATAAAATGCAACAAAATAACAGAGTGGCTCATACATCGGCTCTGTCGCCGACTAATGGTTAAACTTGTAATCGTTTCAAATTTCAACCCAGAGCCTCGAATTCAAAAGGTAGTCACGGATATCACCTCATGTGAAATTAAAGCAAGTCCCACAGCAGTCATTTAAATGGCCGTCAGTAGGGACCCATTTGGGCTGAGGAGGGTCCTATGTGTGCAGTGCATGTGTCACTTTTAAACTGTGAAGGTGTGATGTAAAGTCAGGTTGATCCAAACAATTAAATTAAGGAAAATCCCATACCATTGGCATAAACACACAACCTAAATGGGTCCTGGGCTCCCTGGAGGGTTAAATAAGCGAATGTTGTGCTTAATTAACTCCAAACTCTGTAAATGTAAAAGTTTACTGGTTTAAAAAGGGAGGGAAAGCCACACCTCCTGGTGAATTTTCTTTGTATTCAGTATACACTCATTATAAATCACTGTATAGCTATTTTTACAGATGCCTTTTAAGATTTTTATTTTCCTGTTGACTTAAAGGAATCATTTTCAAAAAATTATAATAGGTGTAACTACTTTCCATGCAGATGCCAACCCATTATTGGACCTGTTGGTGAACATGAAATATACTGTTGACCTGTGCTGGAGTGGGACTGAGGAGTTTGAGTGATTATATTGGAAGCATTCAGGAAACGGATGGGGGGTTGTAGACTGCTAGTTTCTGAGGAAACAGGAGGGAAATACAGGTCCTTCTCAAAATAATAGCATATTGTGATAAAGTTCATTATTTTCCATAATGTCATGATGAAAATTTAACATTCATATATTTTAGATTCATTGCACACTAACTGAAATATTTCAGGTCTT
>JAHUTJ010027121.1:0-12442 GCA_036250325.1 Characodon lateralis
CACACTCTGCTCTTACTGGTGCAATGTGCAATCAATGAAGACTGGCTACCAGGCTGGTCCAATTTAGCCATGAAACCTCCCACACTAAAATGGCAGGTGTTTCAGTTTCATTGTCCAACCCCTGTAATACCTCAAAGCATGACTTATCTGTTTGGAGTTTACAAGTTCTCCTCTTGCATGCACGGAATTTCTCTTGCACATGCATTTTAAGGGAATTTTATTCGTAATTGACATTTCCATGGTGGGCTGCAAGGTTGCCTTGCAGCAAGAAGGTCCTGGGTTCGATTCCCAGTCTTGAAACGTGTGTGTTGCCCTGCGATGGACTGGCGACCTGTCCAGGGTGTACCCCGCCTCTCGTCCATAGACTGCTGGAGATAGGCACCAGCTCCCCCATGACCCACTATGGAATAAGCAGTAGAAAATGACTGACAACATTTCCATGGTGTACAAAGTAGTGCATAATTGTGAAATCGAAGAAAAATAAATTGTGTTTTCAAAATGATTTATCAGATTAAAAGGGTTAAAAATCTAAGAAGTGGATGTGTATTCAGCCACCTTTTCTCTGATACCTTTAAAGGAGATCCAGTGCAACAAATGGTTTTCAGAACTTAGTTTATTTTTTATTATTTGTTTTAGTAGAATATTAATTAGTAGACAGGACCAGGGACTTTCTTGCTACAAGGCTACAGAGCTACCAACTGTGCCATCGTGCAAGCCAGTCAGAATGTCACAACTGCAAAACCTAATATGAAAGGGAGGACAAGGAGAACATTAATCAGATGTGAAATCAACAGGCCCATGGTAATTTGGAAAAGAGATGCACTGCTCAAGTTGGAGAAATATTGGGGCATCATGTTGTAGAGTGGTGGTTTATATTAAAGCAAATTCATGTGTTAATATGATTCGGTTAAGGTCCAGACCTAAATCTAATTAAGCGTCTGTTGCAGGACTTGGAAATGTATGTTCATGGATACTTTTAATTAAGTTTGACTGATTTTGAGCTATTTTGCAGGAAAAGGTGGTTCTACTGACCATTGACTTAACACATAAGCATGCAACACTGTTTTTGTCATCTTATTATATTCCCAACTTTTTTGCTAAATAATTTATCTGGGTTGGTAGAAAATAAACTTTTGTTCTTATATTTAATAAAAATAATTTTACTGACACGAACAATCATATGAATATTTAGCTGTTTCTGCCATGAAAGACAAAATATTGCATCATTGTAATTTATGAATTCTCTCTTTTTCTCTTTGTGTCAGTCACTCAAACTTAGTTAATGTAAGGGTGCTGCGTGCTCATTTTATTTATGGCGATGTTTTGAAAAGCTGAACGGAATTTATTTTATGGAGGAAAAGTTAGAAGTAAGCAATTTTTGGTTAGGTGTCAGTGTGAACGACCTCCACTAACCTTCAGTCCCTGCATTTAGTATAAAAACATGACCTAATGATTGTCCTTTTCATTGCAGTTTATTTATTAAATTAATCATTTATTTATTTTATTTAAAGCACAAACATGTGAGATTGACAAACAGTCTTTGACATTTACATAAAAGACCAAACATCGGCAGGATTGTAGCGGTCCTGAGGGTCTGAGGTGGGATCTGATCCCACCTGACAAGAGAAGGCTCATGTGATCTGCTAAAGAGAAGCTTAAACCCCCAAGGCTGCATGACACCCTCTTTCAACCCACTGGTTTAGATGAAAGGATATCGGCTCATTTTATGCAGTGTTGGAGATTTACACAGACAAGAGGATTCAGCCACAGAATCTGTCAACATTGTCTCAGATCATTGTTTGGATTTGGGTTTATCTTTGCGAATAAAATCCCTTTAGAAAGAATATCCATAATATAAAAAAACCATGAGTTGTGCACTCTAGAAGGTTCAATTCAATTCAGTTTATTTATATAGCCTTGATTCACAGCAAATGTAATCTCAAGGCCCTTAAATGTACAAAATGATCTGGTTTGCTAAAACTTATAGACCAGACTATGCTTTAATATAAGCTAGATAAAATATACACTTACTACAAACCTACTACCACATTCTGTCTGTTTCACCTGGAGATGTTGCAGTTATTGGAATGCTACATGGTTGAGTACATTTTGAGCACTTAAAGTCTGATCATTTGAGGTTTTTTTTGTGTATTTTTGCTCACATTTGATCTTCAGTGTAGTTTACATGTGTTCTGTCCCGCTGCAGGAATACCCCTAAGCTGCTTCTAAGCAGGTTGCATGGGTTTCTGGATAATTTTGCAACAAACGCACATGAAAGTGGTTTGTAACTTTCTTGCTTGTGTTGATGGTGGTTGATTATTTCTTTTCTTGCAATCTACCTTCATTTCCTGTGACATCTGTAAAAAAGTTATATTTTTTGTATAATTGTACAGTAGTCGTTAAAGCAAAAATTTATGCTATTGGCATTATGTGCATGTCTCAAGTTCTGTTGGAAAATGTAATCAGCATCTCCAGAATGCCAGCGAATAAGACCCCCCAAACCAGCACTCGCTGTGGACATTTTACACCTCGAGCCCCAGGATTCTGTGCCTGACCACTCTCCCTCCGGATTCTGAAACCTTTGTTTCCAAATTAAATGCAAAATTTCCTAAGATGTTGGACCAACAGCAGTTTATTGATTTTTAAGATAACGTATCTTAAATCTCGAATAATTAATAGTTTTTCTCATTAATAATAATAATAATAATTTCAAGGCTGTGGTTGGCAAAGCTGCTTGTGTACCTTTTCTACCACACTTTTTCCTTTCACTCAACTTTCCACTAATATGATTAGATACAGCACTCTATGAACAGCCAGCTTCTTTAGAAGCCTGGCATTTTGTGTCCATTCAGCAGTCTTCCTCATGATTGTTTAAGCCATAACAGAAAATTTTTGTTAAAATACTTTTTATTTAATTTTTTTGTTTTCAGTGGTTGTAAGTCATATTCATCAAAATGTACAAACATAAACACTGAATATATTACTCAGTGGATAATGACTTTATGCAATATATGAGGTTCACCTTTTGAATAACTGAATCAATGTTAACTTTTTGATGATATTTGTATTCACTAAGATGTACTCCTGTCTCTCCCTCCAGTCTTCTCATATTTAAATTCATATTTCAAGTTCAAAAATACTTTATTAATCCCAAAGGGAAATTAAATATTGTTGTGCCTCATATTATGCAGGACCCATTGTAGATGCTGATGGCTGTGTGCAGGAAGGTTCTTCTGTAGTGGTCTGTCTTACAGCAGATCTGATGAAGCTTCTCCTTGAAGACACTCAGTTGTTGTACAACAGGATGCTCAGGGTTCTCCATAATGTCCTTCTTTTTATGAACAACACTTCTTTGCACAATGATCTCCAGAGGTTCCAGAGGAGTCCCCAGAACAGAGCCAACCTTTTTATTAGCTTGTTAAGGTAGTTCGAGTCCCAGGCTCTGATGATGCTACCCCAGCAGATGATGGCAGAAGAGATCACACTCTCCAAAACAGACTTTAAGAAGATATGCAGCATCTTGCTGCAACCCCTAAAGGACCTAAGCTTCCTCAAGAAGTACAGTCAGCTCTGTCCCTTCTTGTAGATGGCTTCACAGTTGCATCTCCACTCCAGTCTATTGGCCAGGTGAACACTGACGTAGTTATAGTCCTGCACCACCTAGTTCTTTTCCCATGATAGGAATAGTGTTTGACCTATCTGTCTGCTTATTGAATATGCCTGATAAACATGTGGGTGCTGCTGCTTGGTGCTTGCTGCTCCTCACATTTGCTAATAGTTAAATTGGGACTGTGGGACTGATGCATTGGAACAGAGGATAGATAAAAGTTTGGGTCTATTTGCCTGGGCAGTTAGCCTGTTTAAAGGTACTTAATAATTCACCTTTTACCTTATTTACACTACAGAGCCTCTTGAGCTAGTTACTCATTAGACTGCTTACTGTTATTGAGTTGGTCGGATGTGTCTTATGTTTTCACCTTTTAGATTCCATAGCAAAGTATGAACAAGGACTTGAAAACTGATCATTTTGAAGTGTTTTTTTTTATCTAACATAGAGGGCAGTCCAAGCTGATGGCACAACATGATGCATGGCGGGGGTTGATTGAGGTGTAAAACCGATATCCACAGTCAGGCTCTGAAGAAAGAGAAAGTACTCAACCACAGTGAACACAGGGCAGCATGGAAAGATGTTGCAGTGGCTGCAGATAGAAACATTTCAGTATGTTCTGTTTTGTTTCCCTTGTGATCATGCGCACTTAAGGAAATTCCTATCATAACTTTACTCAGTCCTACAGTGGCTGCACCATTAAGAAGTGGTATCTGTTTACCAGGTTTGTAAGTGTTTGTGTCTTATTGTTTGCAGCAGGTGTGCTGTTGCTGGTAAACCTATCGTAGTGAGAAAACTGATTATCTTACCAACTTCGGTACCTGCTTGACCTCCTTCTCTTGTCTATATCATCTGCTAACACGTCAACCCTTCTCCACCCTTTCACCCCCCTTGTTTTTTTCTTCCTTTCTTTGCAGACAGGGCCAGTAGCTTTCATTCAAACAGAGCAGAAGGTGATAAGAACTCCATGGCAGGTGAGAAGCAATTTAGGCTCTATAAATTATCTTCCTTTTTCAATTTTCTCTTTTCTTTTTTTACTAATGCTTCGTTTTTGCACCTAATGTTTGTTTTCCTTCATGATTAATTACTCCTCTCCCTTTCTAGGTTATCTAGAAGAACTTTATTTTGTTTACCACACAATGCTCATTTGATCCGTTTACTGTTCACTGCTTTTCTCTTACTGGTTGCCAGTCTGTTTCTTCAGGGTATAACATAGGTCACTTGTGTTTGTCTGGGATGTGTAAAACTGAGGAATAGGGAGTGTGTGTTTGTCTGTATGCATGTGTGGTGTTTTTGTTTTTGTGGTTGCAAAGTTAACGCTCCCCACACAGCTTTGGCAGCTGACATAGGGAAAACTCGGTTTGCCAACGACACACAGCACTGCTTTCACACCCAATGCAGTGATATGAACATTAAGCTACTAAAAGTGGCAGTTGGTCAGTTGTTTTTATTAGCAGCGTGCATGATTTGTGTTATTCTACATGTCTGTTTGCCTGTGTGTGCCAGCAAGAAAAAAAACTTCAGGGTAAGGATCAAAAGAATGTACATTTATGTGTTGATTCGCTCTCAACTCTGCAATTGTTTGGCCTGGCTTCATACTTTGGTACATTTGGCAGGGTTATGTATTAATAAACATTTTAATGTGTATTTGCATGGACAAAAGCCTTATTTTATAATTGCAAGGCATTAGAAAATTCTGATTAAAGTGCTTTTGAGTGCCTTCTTAATTATTTCCCCTTTAAGTAGACAATTATAAAAAATCTGCAAGGGGGCACAATTGTTTAGGAATCATTTTCAGTGACAGTCTTTTAACTGATCTATGGAGACTGCTTATGCTGTATTATCTGAATATACAGCTTAAGTAGTCAAGCATTCTTGGTGTCTGTGCAGGGGTGCTTGAATGCTTTTGTCCACTTACACATGTGCCCTTGTGCACTTACACATTAAATTAAACAATCTTTTAAAAAAGCACATATGTGGTCAAATATTTCATAAACTGGGGTGGCAAAATATGTAAATGTTTGGTCTGGCTCTGTAGTTTAAACTAATATAAGATGTGAAATATTGTGCCTTTTTTATTGGCTCTTCTGTTCTTTATCAGAACAGGGTCACTGGTGATTCTTGGATTAAGATTTGTGTTTTTGTTTCTTGTGGGTTATTACCTCTTTTTATTTGCTTGTTTTTCTATGGTGTCTTTCAGCAATTTTTTTCAGTCCCCAACAAAATGCCCTGTTAATTTAAGATCTCAGATGAGAATAAACAGGTACTATTGCCTTTGGTTTAGGGGGATTTAAAGGCTATAGTACCTAAAAAAAAAAAAAAAAACACTTGCTAAAACCGTAGTATGAAGAATTTCAAATCTTGAAGCATATGGCTGCAGCAGCAGAAGACCACACTCCTGTCAACTTAGAACACGAGACTGAGGCCAACACAGAACAATTAGAGAGAATGGAAAAACGTTAGCTGGTCCGATTAGTCTCGATTTCAGTTGAAACATTCCAGGTTCAGAATTAGTTGTGAATAACACCAAATCATTGATCCATCCTTCCCTGTATCAACGCGTCAGACTGGTGGTGCAGGTATAATGGTATGTGGGTTATTTTCTTGGCACACGTTGTGCCAACACGCCCATTCCTTTATGACTACAGTGGACACATCTAAAAGCTACTTCTGGTAGGATAATGTACCATATCACAAAAAACATTATCCTCCTCTTAAATGGGATGGTGGTAGTATCATGGTTTGGGTCTGTTCTGATTTATGTGGGTCAAGATAGATCTTAATATTAACAAAATATTTTCTGATTTACAAATTTTCCAGAAAAAAGTACATCTTTCCTTTAACTGAAACATGAAAGAAGAGCTCATTTTTCAGAACATTTTTAAGCAAAAACGCTAAAACCTAAAGATTTGCTAAAAAAAAAAAAAGTTAATATTTAAGAGCAGCCAGGTCAAATTCTTAAATTCAGTTCAAGGCAATCTTTATCAAAGAACCTTAGTGAGCAGTTCACATGAGGGTAATCAGCAATCTTAGAGTTTAAATATATGTTTGAATTTCTCCCATGCAACTGCTAAGCAGTAGAATGGTTCTAAATGTGTGGTCTAACAAATAATATAAGGCATACAACTGCTAAGCAGTTGCAGGAAATGTTTAGTGGTTACTGTTGCAAAGACGATATGTAAAGCAACGTTTCTTTCTGACCATTCAATGTATGTATCACCTAATAATAATTTTTTTAAAAATGCCTAATTTCCCCAGCTGTATTCTTGATAATAAAATAATATAGGTAGTTTTTGTGCAAAAGAGGCCTAAAGAAGCCTTATAATCATTTGAGCTGCACTGTTTATGTATCAAAGCTGCTTTTACCTGAAATAGTCAGTGGGACGGTCACATTTTATCCCATGGCAGCTTTATAACTGATCCAATGTTCCACTGTGAAAATGCATGTTTTTCCTTCTGGAACACATATGTCTTGGGCATTTTTCTTTCAATCTTTACTACCTGCTCCCATCTTTCCTTGTTGAGTGTTTTGTCACAAAAATGTTTTATATATTTTCTTTACCCCTCTTATCATAGATCTATTTCCTTGTTGCCTTCTTATGTCTTTGCATTATTTTTTCTTTCACCTAATTTTCAGCTCCTTTTAACGTCTGCAGGTGTTGATGTAGTCAGATGGCTCAGTGTTAATTAACTTCATCACCCTTTTTAACATTTTAAAAGGAAGCAGTCATAATATGCACATAGTTTCGACTAGAATGGTTTGATTGTGTGGTCTAACAAATAATATAAGGCATACAGTAATGACAGCAGTCTGAATATTCAGATAAATAAATAATACCAGACAGATATTTTTTCATTTTATGCAAATGACTGATAACTAGGAAAAAATAGGATTTAATAATCTTTTAAATTCATACCTTTCCATACAGGATAAAATGTGCAAATTTTTGTTCCATTTCTAATATTTCCAACTATAGTTAATTAAACTATCCAGGAAGACCCAGATCCCATTTGTCCTATAATAAAAAAGTAGTCCATTTATCATCCTGAGGGATAATATTGAAGTTGTTTAATGAAGCGTATGGACAGAATATCCCTCTGTCATTGTCCCTGTAGAGTTCAGGAACAGATGTTTTTTGGCACAAAGGGAACAATCTACCCTCTAGTGAATTCAGCCTCTGTCAGACTGAACATGAATAAAGAATCCTGGCTTAAAGCTGAGATACACAACCATACCTGGACAATGTAACTGCCTTGGAGTTTGGAGCATTAAGGAAAATTGTCTAAAAAAAAACAATTTTTTGTAGGACAGATTTGCATATGGGCTATACATAGACAAGAGCTAATCTTGGACTGGAGTCGGATGAACCAGACTGTTCTCAAATAGCTCTCGTAGAGCAGGGAGATTGATCGGGTACTGCAGAGACACACACTCTAAGCTACATGATATGAGGTGATGTCCCCATGTTCTGTATTTGTGTTTGCACCATTCGATCCAGATAAGCAATCATATACTTCCCTTGTTTTACTGGTAACGTCAGTGAATTTTCTCAGTTTTCTCAAGTTGTTGTATAGGAGGACTTCATTTAGGTGGCTGTTCGTTATGGAAAATAGTTATCTACAATGCCACCTCTTCATTTTCAATTAGGTGAACCATCAACTTTGCTATCACCAGCTGTTACTTGTACAGATCCCAAAGCAAATGAGCAAACTGTCATGGTAGTAATATTGCTCATATAGACTGACATCGAGTAAATGCTGTGGTTTTGAGTTGGAGTTGGTTATCCAGCACACCGTTGTTCTTATGTCTAAACAAACATGAAGGAAGTATCAAACGGTTGGTAGTTTCTGGTTTCCTAAACCTTCCTTGTTGTTTATTTTGATGCTTTAATGCAGTATAATCATGCAGCATATCGAAGTCTGAAATCCAGCACAAGATTAAATACAGTGTAAAAAGACGGTGCTGGTCATTATCCTGATTTGATATGGTTTAAGTTTTTACAAATGTTCTCATTTCGCACCCAACTTTTTCAGACATATGTCATGGGAAAGCCAAAGATTAACATTTACCTACCATGCGGATTTGTATAGCCATTTGAATTTATAACCAATGATTTAATACAACCATGGTCTGCTTGACAACACATGACTCCAAAAAATAAAATCTACTAGCAACAAGTTAATGGTTGTTATTTTGGTTTGATCAGGAGTACAATCGAAATAAAACAAAAGTGAGACTTTCAGAATTTTTAAGATTATTTATTTCCAGGGGTAGATAAATAACAATCACAAGATCTTGTGAAATTAAAATGTGATTTGTCATCAGGTCTTTCCTGCAAAGTACTATAAGTGCGTGTCAGTATGTGACTTCCTCTTATGGTGTAGCTGATGAGCCGCAGACATAAAGAGGTGCGCTTTAAGCTGAACTCCCTGTTGTAACAACAGTTTAAAATTTTATTTTGAAGTGTAAATGGAAACAGTCCTTAAATTGCCTTGTTGTGTTTGACAAAGTCAGCCAAGAAGGAATTATGATCGAGCTGGCTAATAACATTCGTTTGCAAAAAAAAAATCAAAGAACCCTTCACCACTTTTAAATCATGCTGCTACCGATGCTAAAGTTGACATGTGTTTTGCAGCTGCTATATGAGTTTAAACTATTTTTGGCCACCTCTAGTAAAAAGATAAATCCTTTAGACTGATCAAGGCAGGATGTTTTGATGAAGCAGAAATTCTTTAAAACGTAGTTTTAAATCAATAAAGTTTTTATTTGTCTATTGTGAAAATACATAAATAGAGCCTTTTCACTGCTTTTTGGCATTAAGATCACCTCAAAAATGTAACAGCCACAGCATATGGAGTGCTTAAATCTGGACTGAAATGTTCTACACTAATCACAGAGCTCTTAAAACACTTAATGATTTCTGAAACCTTTACATTATTTGTGGAATTAAAAAAATGGTATTTGCAAATATCCTGTCTTGTTCTCAGTATTGTATATTATTTCGTCTGGTAAGCAAATTAACCTGGAGCCTTAAAAGAAATGGTTGCCTTTCTTTATAAAGCTGAAGGAACGAGGCCGTTTACAATGAACGCTTCATATGTAATTTGTTTCCACATGGCAAAAAAAAGAAATACAATATTTCTTCTGGATTGTAGAATATACTGTTATTATAAATGCTGATGGCTAAAAGTTTGTTGGAGAAAATCACTTAATTTCCAAAGTTAGATGAGAATGCTTTAAATGTAGAAAATAGCTCTCGTGAATTAGGTAAGGGAAATCTGCTTTGTGAAGTAATTAAAGAAAAACTATATAAATCAGCTGCATTTGTTTTATTATTTTACTTACAGCCTTAAAATTAAACTCTGGCAAGCATGCATCTAACAGACATTTACCAGATGTATTTGGTACCTTACATGAATGCACCTTTTTATCAGTAAGAGTGCATTTGCATCTGCATATGGCTAGAAATTGTTTGGTTAGTGATGGCGTACTAGGCTGGACAGTCTGCTTACTTTCTCATGGCTTTACAAATGTAAACAGAGATAGCTAGTCCAATGTCAGGGTAACGATAACGGCCTTAAACCTGTGACAGTTGCTTGGTTTGCTTGTTACTTTTTCATGTGCAGCTGCTTGTAGCTCCTGTCTGCCTTTTTTCACACAGCCAATGAAAACTCAGGTTTATGGCAGGCTGCAGATGCAGCATGTGTGCAGTGCATTGATGTGGAATTTCAAGAATGTTGCAGAAAGTGTCAGATAATAGGGAGGACATCTGGAGGAGCTCTGGATGCATGCGATACGACCACAGCGGCCACTCCCTGCACTCCTCTTTTTCACTACTTTTTTCTCCTATCCATTCACCCACCTCCTGTCCCCTGCTTGCTCTCTCCAATCTTATTTCCTGCCAGTCTGTCTTCTCTCCTATCCTGCACTGTGTGCTAGTGTATTGGGCTAATTCAATCTCCAGTACACAGCACTCCAATGTAATGACCTTTGACAGTCAATTAATGCTGCTTGCTGGGTTAGGTCAGCAGTAATTTCATGTGTGTAAATGTGTGCTTGTTGGATGCCCTTTTGTGAATCTCTGAGGAGGCTTTGAATGCGTCATTTGTCAAGAATCTAAATAACATCCTTACCACAAATCCTAAAAATATGGTTTTGCCCACAGTCAAAATTTTAGTTTTGACTGTTTTTAGATTATCATTTTTACAACTTTTTCTTTCAAACTTTTATGAGCTTGTAGCTCATAATAGTAAATATCTTTTCCATTTTGGATGAATCAAGAAAAATGAAAAAAAGCTTAAATTAAAAAGGCAATCACAATACAGTTGCAGATGCATCCGAAAGTAATCAAACAAGGAAGACTTCATCTAGAATGCAAACATCAGGCATTAATGCATAAAACAATAACCACCTAAGACATAAACAGTTATAGCAAAGTCTCCAGTTCAAACTTGAGTTCATTAGGTGAAGATTTAAGTGGTGATGTATTCTTTAAAGAAAAGTCAGGACAACTGTTGTATGAGCTTAACAAACTGGCACCCCACCCATGGATTTTAAAGTGCTCTGTGGCAGCCCAGTCTGCCTGCAGTTCACCACATAAAGTAATAATTTAAAACAGTAGAATTCTGGTGGCTTTTAGGTGAAACAGGTTCTGTTCAGGTTCCTACTATCATTGTTATTCTGATTGCTAGGGCATCAACCTTCCAATTTCTCCAAATAACCGTCCCCAGAACATCCTGCTTTATATTAGCAAGCTATTCAGTGATTCTGTAAGCCTTAGATTTCTCTACATATTCTGATCTGTTTTACTTGTCAGAGTTTACCTTCACAGCAAAGCCTTTGACATTTGCAGTTAGAACTTGTCTCCTTTATTAGGCTCAGACATAGAAAAAAAATGGTGCTTTAATCATATATCAGTATATCTTATATCAGTAAAATAAGGCATTTTCTTACCTTATAAACTTCACACAAACAAAAGCTCAAGTTCTCTCAGTGGGCTGGGTTTAACTCCCTGCTGCTTGAGCTTATTGGTTGTATCCATGGCATGAACTTTGTCGTGTCCCTTTCCGTCATCTTTGGGTTGTTTCTTTGCTTGAATATAAGATTCCAGTTGTTTCAGGATTATGAACCAAAATGGGTGAGTACTGGTCTGTCCTTCCTACCTGTGTTTAATTTCATGGAGCTCACCCATGTTTCCTGTGTAGATGATTGTTGGAGTGCTCACTACATCAATTCCCTTTTTTACCAATAGGTGGTCACATATCCAATCACCATATTTCAGTTAGAAAGGTCTTTTTAGTCAAAGAAATATTATGCTCTGTGATTACCAGGAGAGATTGCCATCCATATGGTAGTGGCTTAATGTTTCAGTGGTGGATGTACTAAAAGTTTTTGTTTCAGAAATGTGCATTTTGCAATTACTTGTCTGCTTTGAATACCAATAAAATTTCTGTTTCACATAAGCAAGATTGTTTGTTTTTCTGCCTATAAAATAAGATGGTTTTGAAAACGTTTTCTTTAAAATATGTGTAAATGCCAACTATATTAGCATGGTTGAGGTTTCACTTTGGTGATATATATTTATATATATATATCTTTATATATATATATATATATATATATATATATATATATAAAGATATATATATATATACAGGGGTTGGACAATGAAACTGAAGCATCTGTCATTTTAGTATGGGAGGTTTCATGGCTAAATCGGACCAGCCTAGTAGCCAGTCTTCATTGATTGCACATTGCACCAGTAAGAGCAGAGTGTGAAGGTTCAATTAGCAGGGTAAGAGCACAGTTTTGCTCAAAATATTGAAATGCACACA
>JAHUTJ010027122.1:0-12438 GCA_036250325.1 Characodon lateralis
CTGCTCTTACTGGTGCAATGTGCAATCAATGAAGACTGGCTACCAGGCTGGTCCAATTTAGCCATGAAACCTCCCACACTAAAATGACAGGTGTTTCAGTTTCATTGTCCAACCCCTGTATGTCCATCATCTTCCACTTAATGTTTTATCTGGTTAAACATAAATAAATGTCTTAGTAATTAAAATCTGATTAGATCTGCCAGATTTTCATACAAGCATAATTTAGTTTTTCACTCCTCTAATTCTACAATCAAAACGATAACTAGATCTTTGCACATCCTTTCACCATCTCTGTGTTTATTAGCTTGTTGTATAAAGTCCAGTCTGTCATTTTAAATCCTTGTATATTCAGAATGCCAAGTTTAGCTTTAGAATAAGGATAAAGACCTAATTCCAAAATTTTGCATAATGCATGATTACATTTGGCGCTTTTATTTATTTATTTGCTCATTGGTTATCTGGCTCATCTGATGGTTTGTAGTTACATACTTAGAACCTACAGGATCATCAGCAAAATAGGAGAAATTTAAACTCACTGTCATACTTTTGAATTTTAGTTTGTGCTGTGAACTATTCTGTTCTGTTTTGAATTTAAATCACTTTTGTTCACATTACTGATAGAGAATAAAGACACAATATTTGTTACTAAACACTAAATGCTACATGCAGTAAGGTATAAAATCGTGACATTTTTTTTTCCTTTCAACTGTATAATACTGTAAAAACAAATTTTAGCGTGCAAAACTAATTTTTTGGAAAATATACCGCTTTTCTAAATGTTAGCACTCAATGGACAGTCAGTACTGGAAGGAAACATGATCTGCTGATAAAGAAAAGGTAACTGGAGATGCTGCATTCATCAGGAGGTCTGAATCCAGCTACAGCATGACCCAGATTGCTGTAGGGAACAATCAGCTGATTATTTCCCTTTCATTTGTCTGAAAAGATGCAAAAAAAGCATCTAGTTGCTGCACTGAATAATGTTTTCATTGTTGAAGCATGGGTTCATCCTCCCTTTAGAACTATGTGTCACAATGTGGTTTTGGGGTGGACCAAAGTGCAGACAAGAGCTTGGAAGCAGCATCTTAATAATCCTTCAACGTTTATTCTGAAGGTCAAAAACGTAACAATACACTGCAGGTACGAACCAGAGACTAGATCCAAAAACTTATAAAAACACTGCAGGTACTCATGGCAAGGATGAGGGTAGTGCACAAAGTTGTGAACGAGGTTGTGACGAACACAGGACGAGCAATGACACTAAACCAACTAATATACTGAGGGATAACAAAGGGCAGGTAATCAAAGAAACAGGGAACAGGTGTGACAAGGAGGCAGGGAGGCAGAAGGAACAGGTGAAACAAATACAAAGACTGAGGATGGGCAAAGTAACTAATAAATAAACAGAAACACAGACCAAGCAAACCTATAGACAAAGATAAATAATGGGGAATAAGAAAACTAGAATAATCATGAACTAAAGTAAACAGAGAAACTAGAGGGAACATAGGAACAACAATAACAACCTGAGAACAAACAAAGAACCCATAAAGAAAACCTGAATACAAAAGTAAACAAACCTAACCACACTGACTGAATTAACTGGAAAGGAAACAGAAAATAAACTAGTAAACAAGAGTCCAAAGGAACAAATACTAAAACATAAATGTTTATTTATGTTTTAGTATTTGTTCCTTTGCAAAGATACTAAAAGAGAAATTAAACTAGAGATACAATAATATTATTATTAATAATAATAAACCATACAAAGTAAGAAAACAACCATAAAGGAACTTAAGATGGAAAACACTAGGAGGCGGTAGAGGGAGAAAACAACTAATAAACAATCTCCTCTCAAAAAAATCTATTGTATGTTTTGTTTCACATACGTTGTGGCATACCTTGCTTACAAAGAAAATGAATGAAAGTACCACATCTATCTGCTCCATCCTGTCTTTAGAACTGCTTTTTATCAGTCAACGTTAGGTGTCAGCAATGGACTTCTGACCTGTCCTCCTTCTTTTTCTTAAGGTAGATGTTTTTCAGGTTAGTAATTAAGCTGTAAATTAAACCTAATAGCCCTGATACACATTACACCTCAAAGAGAAACTCACAACAACACATACAACAAACTAAGCTCAGACTTGAATTCAAAAAACTTTCAAAATATTCTTGACTGGTAGATTTATTTTTATGTAAAGGCTGTAATTATGCATAAATAAGACACAGTTTTGTTGTAAGTTTAGTAAAATCCATCCTTAAATTGTCAAGAGTTCCTCTTTCTCATGTCCAGAAAATCTTTTCTTCAGTTTTTGTAAATTCTTGATGAATTCTTTCCATATTCAGAGTCAGTCTCAGTTGTTGTGTCCTTGGGTAGGACACTTCACCCGCCTTGCCTGCTAATGGTGATCAGAGTGCCCGGTGGTGCCGATTGTATGGCAGCCTCGCTTCTGTCAGTCTGCCCCAGGGCAGCTGTGGCTACATTGTAGCTCACCACTGTCAGTGTGTGAATGTGTGGATGAATGGGTGGATGACCGATTGTAGTGTAAAGCGCTTTGGGATCCTCGGAGTAGATAAAGCTCTATAAAGCGCCGTTAACATTTACCATATTTTCAGACTCTGAGGACTCCAAATTAATTTGTTGTTTTATTTATAGACATTAAATTATAACAATTGTGATACATTACATAATATTATACAATGGTGTTAAAATGCACCTTAGTCCTTACAGACATCTTCTGTTTTTGCTTTTTAAACACCTAACATCTAGATTCTGGTAAAAAAAAAAAAAATGAAATAGATAAATAACATGACATTAGTAAATACAAAAGCACTTTACAAATGATAATTTTCATTTTTGTTAGATGTTCTTCCTATGAAATCAGGTGTAAAACTGGCAGCATTTCAGAAAAAAACATCAAAGTCCAGACTTGATGATTCTTAACATTTGAATACAGGGAGCTGGTGGACCGCTTTGTGGCATGGTGTGGAAACGATCATCTCATCTTGAACAAGAAACAGGAATAGGTCAAACACTATTTCCATCATAGGAGACGAAGTTGAGGTGGTGGAGGAGTATAAATACTTCGGTGTTCACCTGGACAGACTGGAGTGGAGATGCAACTGTGAAGCCGTCTAGAAGAAGGAACAGAGCAGACCGTACTTCTTGAGAAAGCTTAGGTCCTTCAGTGTTTGCAGCAAGATGCAGCATATCTTCTATAAGTCTGTTGTGGAAAGTGTGATCTCTTCCACCATCATCTGCTTGGGTAGCAGCATCAGAGCCAGGGACTTTAAAAAGCTCAACAAGCTGATAAAGAAGGCTGGCTCTGTTCTGGGGACTCCTCTGGAACCTCTGGAGATCATTGTGCAAAGAAGGATTCTTCATAAAATGAAGAACATTATGGAGAACCCTGAGCATCCTCTTCATGAGACTGTCCTACAACAACAGAGTGTCTTCAGTCAGAGCCTTCTTCAGATCTGCTGTAAGACAGATTGCTACAGGAGATCCTTCCTGCCCACAGCCATCAGCATCTACGACGGCTTTGAAGAAATAATATGAGCTACAACATTTAATTTCCCTTTGGGATGAATAAAGTATTTTTGGAATTTGAATTGAATTACCAGTTATCCCAAACACTGAAAAGCACAACCAGCTATTAGATGGAGAGGGAAATAACTTTTTCACATTGGGCCACATTGTCCCGAATGGTTTTTCTTGATTATTAACTAAAAAACTGCATGTTGTATTTATTCAGATTATCTTAGTCAGAGAAGTTGCTAAAACCTCTCTGTGATAGTTATTGGTGTCCCTTTATAATCTTTAATCTGCACGTCACAATGTCTTTGAGGTGACAGAATTTAAGAAAAAGATTTAAAAACTAAAGGAGCTGCAGATGACGTGTTTTTTTAAATACAGACATGGTGCTTCAAGGTCTTTAAGTGCTCCTTCCACTTTACATCATTTTTATGAAATGCCAACCAGGTCAGAAAGCTTTGATGCTTTACTACCTCCACCTTCACGTCCTTTGACTCCTCTAATAACCTCTGACCTACCTGACTTTTAAACAAATCCTTACCAAATGTATTTTTTCCACTTCGTTCATATTGTTATGTTTTGCAGGGACACCTTAAAATATGTCCTCTCTTTAAAAACCTTCTGCGAAGTTTCATAGAACTTGGTCTCGTGCTTAATGAAAAAAATGTTGACATACAGGGAAACAGAAAATAGTCATTTGAAAATAGAAAATCATTTATTTCAGAGCTCCATGCAAATTCTTTCATTTGTATTTTTTATTATGCTGTGTAACATCTTTATGTACATCACTGTAGTTTTGGAAGAAAACTAA
This sequence comes from Characodon lateralis, assembly GCA_036250325.1. Lineage (NCBI taxonomy): Eukaryota > Metazoa > Chordata > Actinopteri > Cyprinodontiformes > Goodeidae > Characodon > Characodon lateralis. The sequence continues at coordinate 4,347 of JAHUTJ010027122.1, forward strand.
ATTAAACCTATGGCTTTGAAACCTTAGTCTTGATTGCTACAGTTACAGAAAAACAAGAATTCCTGTGAATTTAGATATATCTACATATCTAGTTTATTGTGTAATAAAGGGCAAACTATTAAAAAGTTTGCATATTTGTAATTATTGTGTAACCATTAAAAAAGTTGCATGTTTCTAACAGAACAGAACAAAATGAGGATTGTGAAATTTGATTAGATTTTCCTTTGCTATGCCAGAATAATTACAATTTGAGCATAATTATTCCATCAGTAATGAAACTTGTCAAAACAAGTCAGAATTTTAATTCACTTATTTATTAAGAATATTAATTTAACCTAAAACACAACACTTGTGTCAATAAAGATCATTTAAAATCCTCTAAGCTTTAAATACTTTCCCAGTCCATTAACTACGCCATTTACAAAAAGGAAAACAAAAAAGTCTTACGCTTTCAGCTGTTTTTTAATTCACAACACACAACAGGTTTTTCATCCAGAAGATCACTTGGTTTATAAACAGCTCATCATTTATGAAGATATGCATCAAGCCAGAGATCCCCTGAGGTTTTCAGTGAACTGAAGAGGAAAACAAAATGGGAAAACATCAGTGTGTGATCAGGCTGGTGAGCAGGCAAGCAGTGTGTTAAAGACAGATTTCATTTGCCATCATTTTTCTGTTCATGCATTTTAAATCAACTGGAGGATTATTTTCAGTTTAGTTAGACTAGTTATTAGTTATTACCTGACAACATCAGTCATGCCTCGCCACAAAGTTTTCGTCTGGTAAGGGATCCCATATTTGTCGCACAGTTCACGGGTCCTCTGAGCAACCAGGTGGTAATTGTGTCTCGGCATTGTTGGAAACAAACTTACAAAATAAAAACAAAAACAAAATGACAAGAAGAATCAGACTCTGAAAAAAAAAAACCCAACTTGCATCTGAGAACTTTTTGAGCTTTCTTCAAACTAACGTTTTAGTACCTTATGATAACTGTCTTTTCACAATTTGGAAAAGTCCCAATGATGATGCGATGGCTTTGCAAGATACTGATAGCCTAATTCATAACAACTGAGGTAAATGGAGGCCCATCGGAGGATGTATTTTGAGGCAACACCTAAAACATACTGCCTGCTTATGTGAAAACATGGAAACATCCAAAGAAATCTACCGAAATATTAGGACAAGAGCTGTGGACCTCCACAAGCTTGGTTCCATGCAAGTATAAACACAATAGGAATGTCCAGCTATCGTAAAGTTCAGGAAGGAGATGGGTTGTATTCCAGAGATAAACATGTTTTGGTAAAACAAAAGTAAAAGATCTTCTGAAGAAGCTTGCCAAAGCTGGTAAGAGAGTGTCATTATCAACAGTGAAACTTGTCCTGTACCAACATTGACAGAAGAGCCACTCAGCAAGGAAGAAGTAATCACACTGAAAGTTCTACAAAATCCTCCCAAATGGCGCCTTGGCCGTACTTTGATCACCTCATTAGTTGCAAAGTCATGTTTCGGAGCCTTCAATCTCAGTCCCATAGAACATTTAAGGCCAGAGCTAAAACGTGTGTGTGTGTGTGTGTGTGTGCACAAGGCAACTTTTAGATTTGAGCCTCTTACGCAAACTGTTGTGAAACACTTATGGAAAAATCTCCACAAAGTTTGACCTAGATCATAACATTTGAAGAGCAACTTTACCAAATACAAGCAAAATGTATCGAAAGTCATGAATTTGAAGAAAGTTTTATAAAACGTTCAAAAATAATTCTCTCTCCTTATCCTGACACTAAATAGATTTAATTATTATCTTATCTATGTCCTGTGCTGTTTGGTGAAATATTTTCAGTGATGAAGATTGCAAGCAATGCTATCATATTGTCTAATTTTGCAGTGTTCAAACTGCCAATCAGCAGCTTTACCAGTGTCAGAGAAGCTAGGACTGAAATATGTTAAATCATAAAGATCATGCAGTATTTAGAATTTGCCAATTGCACACAAGGCTAAGAACATTGACATCTTAGAAAAAGCATTACTTCAGTGCTCCAAAACATTGGCTTAGCATCATAAACAATTTCAGTCATAAATTAGATAGACTTCCAAACTTTTGAAAAAACAAAACAAAAAAAAAAAAACAACAAAAAAACATTTGTCTATCCATAGAGCCCATTCACATGACATAATTTCTTTATTTGAAATGAACGTACATAGTCATCAAATTTTGTTTGGTTTAATATTTTTAGTCAGTGATTTGGACTTACTGGTGTTCGATTTGAAAGTTGAGGTGTCCGCTGAACCAGTCGTTGAAGAAGGACTGTTCTATATTACATGTGGCTTGTAACTAAAACAGAAAATGGCACATAAGCATCAGTCATCATTTAGAGGTAGACAATGGCAAGAAACACTTTTCTGCTTAGACAAACGAGGCAATACAAATTGTTAAATGCACCCTTCAAATAAAAGCGTTCATTTTAACACACAGCAGACATGTCTAACCATGGTGGAGTTCCACAACTAAAGTTTAGCAAAACATGTTTGATAAATAAAGGAAAACGCTTGATTGTTGTTAGATTTCTAAGAGCTGAATATCTCATATAATCAACATATTGTAGTCGTTTGTTTCCTCAGTCAAGAGTTTTCGAGTAGCTGCAGTGGGAAAAGCAGTTAAGGCAGAGTTTGGTTCATTCGATCCAGCCAAAATTTAATAAGGCAAAAGCCTAGAATAACATTTAAAACCTTTGAATTGTAAATAATGTGATGAACAGAAAGATCTGAAATTAGCTTTTAGGAGTTAAAAGCTGAATCGGTCGATAGATCAAACACTTTGCTGAGTCCAAAATTGAATCTTCAGAGTTTTAAAGTACAGGTTTACATGCATAAATTGTCCAGGTAAAACGTTTTTAATCTAATGCACAGTTCAGCAGCTTGTTTTAACTCTCTCTCTTTGAATGACAACTTAATTTCTGGTTTATCCATTTGAGATAAATAAAAACAAAATGTGGCATGTTTTGTGGTCAGTCCCCTGAGTCAGTACTTCATAGAGCCACATTTGGTGAATTACAGCTAGAACTATTTATTAGGAACGTCTCAACCATCTTGAGACCAGCTTTGCACATCCGAATTGTCACGATCTGAGGGTGTTTGAGTTGTTTTAGAACCCTGTTCATGATTGTTTTCCATGTGGTGATTTGGTTAATTTCCTTTGTGTTTATTTTCTTGCTCTGATCATTGTGTATGTTCTCTAGGTGGCACGTTAGTTCCTAACTTATTCCTGTATTGTTTATGGTGCAGTTTAAGGCACTTCCTTAGGTTATGTTGCATCCTTGTATTACTGTTTGGTTCCAGTCATGTTCTGATTTCACTCTTTGCCTTTGCCACAGCAATCAGTTTATTTTAGTCCACCTGCACTTTGTTCATCAGTCACCTTGCTTCACCTGCGCCATGCCCCATATTTACTCCTCTGTTCTGTTTACTCCTTGCTGGTTTAATCTTTTCGTCTCTTTTCTGTTGTTCACGCCTAGCCTGTCCACAACAGTTTGTTTTCGCCAAGCTAAGCCTGACCATGTCCTCCACTGTTGCTACATTACAGCCTTTGTTCAGCTTGTTACAGCCTCCCTCAGCTTCATCCAGCCTCCTATAAGTTCTCTTTTTGTTTTTGCATTAAACCATTTATTTCACTGATCTGCTCCTGCCTGTCTGCTTTTGGGAACTACTCCGAGAGCCACCCTCCTGACAAAAATAGCTCAAGCTCTGTTAGATTAATGGAGAATTTATGCAAACATCATTTATTAAGTCTTGCCACAATCTTAATTGGATTCAGGTATGGACTTTGACTAGGCCATTCTACTGCATGAATATGCTTTGATCAAAGCCATTGTAGCTCTTGTTTGTTTAGTGTCAGTGAACTGCTGAAACACGATCATCAGCCCCAGTCTTAAGTCTTTTGCAACCTCTAGGTTATATTTTCCAGATTTCAGAGTATTTAGCTCCATCATCTTTTTCCATCAACTCTGATCAGCTTCCCTGTCCCTGCTGGAGAAAAGAATCCCCTCAGCATGATGCTGCCATCAAGACTTTTCAAAGAGGAAATGGTGTGTCCAGGGTGTAAACTGTGGTAATCTGTTTCCCAGATTATTGCTCTCCTTGCCCAGTCTGTTAGCTAAAGGCAGCCATGTTTGGGTAACTTTGCTGTGGGGCCATACTTTTTCTCCGTTTTCAAATGATGGATTGTACAGTGCTCTGTCAGATGTTCAGGCATGCGTAATTGTTTTGTAAGAAAAGCTGTATTGCTATTACTGACTTCAGAAGCTTATTGGTGTCATTAGATTTTATTTAGGAATATCAGACTCAGGGGGCTAAATGTAAATGCTAGGCACACTTTTCACATCTTATTATTTGATCATTTTCATTCCACACAATCATTCCACAATTATTCTCTACTTTGTGTTGGTCTACTACATAATATCCAAAGAATAAACAATATAGAAAATTTGTCAGCATTTAAATATGAATCTATCTGCAAGGCCACAATTTCTAACGTTCATGAATATTCTTTCACAAATATTTTGTACTACAATATCAAGGCTGACCTCAGTACTAAATTAAACCCACTTATTCTTTGTTTGAGGTTTGCAAAGAGCTGGTTTTAGATGATGTACGATGCTTCACTTTGTTGCTGCCAGAGTAACGGGTTTTTGTGTTCATTTACATAGACCTTTACAAGCCATTTCTGCAAGTGTTACATGACCTTTTTGGAAAAAAGACAACTTCTAATTTTTGATAAAGATCTACTGTAGGAAATTTGCCATTTTCTAGGTTTTAAAATAAAGAAAAACATAAATTTTTGAAAAAGATAATGGATACTATTTCTTCTAAGGGATGTTGGTCTTTGTGGAAAATTTTGTAAAAAAAACCCAAAATCACATTGTTTCCAACCTAATGACAAGAAACATTGATCTAAAAAATATTACCGATACTTTTAGGGTGATTCTGTTGTGGAAATTCAATGCAATGATTCCATGAAAAAGTTGAAAAAACTACTGAAACCTGCATTTATTAATATATTCATATTTAGAAATTATATTATAGATATCATTTTTAGCCAAAGTCACTAACAGCCATTGTGGAAGGTCCAAAGAGCCACTTCCGGCTCTGGAATCGCAGGTTGCAGACTCCATGTCAGGCAACTGGTAAAAATGTAACGTCGGTGCAGATTTCATTGAAAAACCCCCAGATACCTGCATAGTAAGCCAATCCTGGTGCTTTTCATGATCTATATTCATTGGAAGATGGTTCATCTGAGTCACCCACACAAACCAGTGACTCTCCAAAAACCTGCGAAATAAACAATTTTAAAAGTCATATGAAATCTAAAAGTGCTGATCATTTTGTACATTTGCAGTTTTTGTCAATTTGGATTGACACTTTTCATTTACACCAGGCATTTCTTTGCATTTTGAGTAATTACGTTCATAATGTTGTAGCAGATGATATAAAATCATTTTCCAGTATGCAATCATAATATCTGGTATGTGGTCCAATAAAAAATATATAAAAGAAGTGTCTCATAGTTCATTTGGTTTTTCATTTGTTATTCTGTAAGAATTGGCTGGTCTATCCAGGGATCAGAGCCACAATCAAAAAAGATTGTTTGTAATATAAATTCTTCCAAATATATTTTGCAGTTGAATTAAATCGTAAGTGAAGGCTAAGCATTATCATTATTATTTTCTTACACAATTCTTAAAAAAACACCTTAAAAAACACCTTACTACCAAATAAATGAAAAATACTACAATGTTGATCACTTAATAACAAGAACTATTCAATACGAGGCAATAAATGTTATTTAGATAAATGCCATAAATGTTTTCCTAAAAAAACAACTTTTGGAAACGCAGTTAGGAGTCTTTTTAAGCAGTTGCTAAAGTGATCAACAAGCAAGTAACAAATAATTAAATAATTAAAATGTAAAATACATACCTAACAAAGAGGTTGAGAGCCACAGAGCCAAAAAAGCCATACAGGGGCAGGTAGCAGCAGAAGTAGCGGACGTAGAAGGACGAATACCAAGCCAGATCCTTGAAATTGCAAAAAACACAAATTCATTTTTAAAACAATTCACTTTTTAAAAAGGTTTTTCACAACACATTTATGCCATGTTTGGAAAGTGTGATAAAACTCTGAGTAATTAAAACAGAACCTGCAAGCAGAACAAATGACAAAATGACTCTTAAACTTCCCTTTATATTATTATTATTTATATATATTATTATTATTATTTATATTATTTATTATTACTAGATGCTTTGTCTCATTCATTTTATTTGTGCCTGTCTTTCTGAATTTTAGGTCTGTGGCAAATTTCAAATTAAAGCTTGTCAGTTATCCTTAAATGACTTATGGGTTTCAGATGAAAAACAGAAATGATTCCAAATCTAATATCTATTTTCTTGATTGCCGCACATCTTTTAACTTTTTTAAGGGGTCTTGATCTACACTTCTTTGGACTTATACAACCTTTAACAAAAGAGTAAATGAACTTCTTGTGTCTGAGAAAATACATTAAAGTTTGAGTTTATACTACACTAATTTATTATTTCACATGCACGCACTGCAAAATATGAGGCTGTGCATCTTACCACCCAGTTTCTGCGAGAAATCATGACTTTCAACACTTGCAGGTTGAAGATGACTGGGACAACAAGAGGCGGCCCCACTGAAACAGAGGAAAAATATTTTTTTCTCATGGAAAACTTTAATTGTTGTTCTCCTTTCTCGTCTTCCTTGGCTTCTAACAAACGTACACAGAAAGAAGTACTGGTGCTGATGATTGTAGGGCATGTGTTTGATCTTCTTGATGCCGTACTGTGAGAAGAACAGAGAACACAGGAGTGTGAGCAGCTGGGCTTCATGGATTGAATGGGTGTAAAACAAATCTTTCAGCTACTTGCCTCTACAGGTTGAACAGTTCCAAGAACAAAGATGCCCGACATGTTGACATCCGGATCCTTGCTCAGGACATTTGGTTTGGCGTGATGATTGTAATGCAGGTGATTCCACCAGCTGGCTGCTGCTCCCTGTAAAGTTCAAACTCTTAAAAACTGAAAACAATTTACCAAAAAAGTTAAAACATCAAATCTACAAAGGTTACCTTTAAATGTCCAATGACAAACTTGTGAACCAGGTGATTCCACTTGGACCTCTTGAAGACAGAAAGGTGACCAAAGTCATGCTGCAGCCATCCAGCCTGTGCCTAGAAAAAAATGTTTAAACGTCACTTTTTCTCTTATCAAAGGTGATATATTATTGCTGTGACGGGCAACCTTCCATATCATAAATAATGTTGCACTCACTTGGGATGTTGCCAACATGACAGCGCACATTAAGGTCAGAGTCCAGCTCGTCCCCCAGTACCAGACCATTAGCCAGGCGAGGGCCTCCAGTAGCAGAATGTGACCCAGATGGACGCAGAAGAATAAAGGTTTGGCTCTAAAAAGACCTTCCTTCTCCACTTGAGAGCGTAAAGTTTCAAAATCCTGTGTGATGGCTGCCTGGGAGCAGAGACAAAGGAAGCGGTAATGATGAGGCATTGATGTGACATTCATGCAATCAAGGAAAAAGTAGCGTCAGAGCAAACATCTAATTTGTGAACAAGCAAACGATCTGTGAGCAATCTGAGATCCACGTGGGACTCTTCTTACATTTTTGTTTCCGTCCTGGCTCGGCTCTGTCGCTGCCAACTCTCCAATTAGCAGAGGCTTCAGAAACTTCTGCACAAACTTTTGGTCCGGATGAAAAGCTGTGAAAGCCTCCTAGAAAACACAAAAGAAAAATTCTGTTATGAGCAAAGCTTGAACACACAAATTTAGAAAAAACCCAAGTAAAAAAATACACTTTATTATACAGGGGTTGGACAATGAAACTGAAACACCTGGTTTTAAACCACAATAATTTATTAGTATGGTGTAGGGCCTCCCAATACAGCATCAATTCGTCTTGGGAATGACATATACAAGTCCTGCACAGTGGTCAGAGGGATTTTAAGCCATTCTTCTTGCAGGATAGTGGCCAGGTCACTACGTGATACTGGTGGAGGAAAACG
>JAHUTJ010027123.1:0-12434 GCA_036250325.1 Characodon lateralis
ACTCCCTTAGAGATAGGGTGAGGAGCTCAGCCATCCGGGAGGGGCTCGGAGTAGAGCTGCTGCTCCTCCACATCGAGAGGTGGCTTGGGCATCTATACCGGAGGCCTCCTGGACGCCTTCCTCGGGAGGTGTTCCAGGCACGTCCCACCGGGAGGAGGCCCAGGGGACGGCCCAGGACACTCTGGAGGGACTATGTCTCTCGGCTGGCCTGGGAACGCCTTGGGCTCCCCCCGGAGGACCTGGAGGAGGTGTCTAGGGAGAGGGACGTCTGTGCGTCTCTGCTGAGTCTGCTGCCCCCGCGACCCGGTCCCGGATAAGCGGAAGACAACGATGACGACTCCTTAGACAGAAAAACGTTTTATCCAATTTGAATAAATAACTAACTCTGACTGCACTGTTCAATGGTTAGGATTAATTGGAATGTATGTACCTGACTGTTGTGAAGTGCCTTGAGACGACATGTGTTGTGAATTGGCGCTATATAAATAAAACTGAATTGAATTGAATTGATAAATCTAACATTTAGGTGTTTGACCATAATGTCTATAGTTACATTTGTTGGAAAAAGCTTGAGAACACCATCTCATCTTTGAGTCTTGGGGGTGGCAGCATCATGTTGTGTGGGTATTTTTCTGCATGAGGGACTGATGCACCTCCACTAAATTAATTGCATCAGGGGAAAAGAACATTATGGGGAAAGACATAGCATCTCAAAACAGTGGCCAGGAAGTTAAAACATAAATGTATGTAGGTTTTTCTAATGAACAGTGACCCTGAGTATACTGCCAAATTAACTACAAAGTGACTTAAGAGGTCAATGTTTTGGTGTGACAATCACAAAGCCCTGATTTCAGTCCCACAGAAAATCAGTGGGTAGAGTTGAAACGGTGTGTGAGCAAGGCAGCCTAGAAACCTCACTTAGTTACAGCACACGTTTGTGAGAAGCTTGATGAAACTGTTTGAGCCAGGTCATATATTTGAAAAGCTATGTAGTATGAAAATATTTTGTTTCAACTGTATGACCCAAGAATGTCATATTTTAGATCATTTTAAAATTTAGCTAGGAAAGTTTAGATAGTTCATTGCTTCCAAACACACTTTAGACTCAGATACTGATGAACCAGTTGGCCTTTTTTGCGTGCTAACCAGAGTATTAAATTTAAATTTAATTTAAAATTGTGTTTGCTGCTTTAATTAAACACAAGCACCCAAAGCCAAGCATGAAGTGTATCAGTTTCATAAAAAGCTACTTCAGTAGTTAGTGAAAATTGGCACTCAATTCCAGTCACACTGCAACCAATCCTATTAGGGCTAGGAGCTTATTAACACAGAAATGCAATTATAATTCAGACATAAAGATAGAAATTTCCTCTGAAATATTTTTTTTTTTCAGAGTGCACTTCTGGAGTACATTGTTGATGTTCTCTGTGAATAACAAAAAAAAAAAAAAAAAAACACTTTTAGTTGAGGGTGGCAGCATGTATTAAAGGAAGGAAAGAAAGGAATTAAATTAAGTAGTCAAAATATGCTTGAATCTTTTTAGGCCATATTGTTCATAATCACAACATTTGTCCTGTACTTGACTGTACGTTACTTCTGATGGTATGGACAGTTGCCTTTCAGGTAGAAAGTTGCAGCCAAACTTTGCTGGAGATTTAGATTTTTTATGTTCTTCTTCAGGCTTTCTTGGTTTTCTCTGGTTGCCCAGCTTCCTCAGGCAGTGAAAAACCATACAAGTTGTGTTTGCCCCTACTAATTTGCCCTATATGTGTGTGTGGCTGTTTGTTTTAGCCATGGGCGGGTGTCATGTTTGGGGTCTTTCTTTTTGCCTGTTAACCACTGGGATAGTCTCCAGCCCTCTGTGGCCCTTAATAGGACTAAACAGCTGCAGAAAAAGGATGTTGCTTTTAATTATAAATGGGCATCTAAGTTTGACTGAAACCTGAGACAGATTTTATTTATTCTTCAAAATTGTGAACTTAGAGATAAAGAAATTAGGAAATTAGGAAACAAAAACAAAAAAATATACATATTTTTTTCAATATAAATTCACATAATTTTAAGATCACTCAGATGTTAGTACAATTATTTTAAATCATCATCATTATTATTATTATTATTATTATTATTATTATTATTGTCATCATTTTCCAAAAGGCCTGCAATAAGGGTTAGAATAGAAAATAAATCCTGTGGTATGACATTACCATAATAAATCATCAGGGCAGCTGTGGGGAAAAAAAAGTTGCTCAGAAGTTGCCACAGTTAATTCCCTGGATGCCAGTTTGTGTTTTTACTGCAATGAAACAGATGAAACTGAGAGAGAAATGGGGACGGAGGAATAAAGGAAATTAGTAACGTAATCCACAGCAGGATCAGAAGAGTGCGATTGGATTATATTTTGTTGCATCACAGCAAATGAAAGATGTTTGAGATCAAAGGCAATGATTTTCACTGGGAGAATATGGAGATGCAATATTGAAGATTGAACAAAGCGCTTGTGTGTGTGTTCTTGTCAGAGAGGGCCGTATTTGATGTCATAACCTGGGAAATGTAGCCTCCTCTATTCAGTGGAGCTGTGTAACCTAACCTGGGCCTCTCATTGTGTCTTTATTTGTTTGATTTCAAGGCAGGGATCTACAATTAAGCCAATCTGGAAATGGGATCAGGCTGTGACTGACGATAATTACCTGCTGTCTACACCATTAAGAATTTAATGTAATTTCAGATAGACTTTCCTGGAAGGGGGTAAAAGGCCCAGATGGAGATGGAAAATGGAGAAAGTATGCAGGCGCAAAGGTTTAAATGTGTATGTGGATCTATTTATCTGTATGTCGCTGTATTTAAGTTTCTTAATATAAGCTTAGTTATTATTCTAAAGCCAGTTCTGCCTTTGTTGTGATGATTTCAAACTGACATTCAGCAAAATTATGACCAATGAGGATCAGACATGGAAAACCGGTCAAGTGTCTCTGTGTACTAACCCAAACTATTCTCAGCTGTTTCCAGCCTTGTAAAACCCAGAGCAGGATTCATTTAACAAGACAGATGTCAAACCAGCCCCTTGAAGATTAAAAAAGATCAATGAGATCTCACAGCTGATTTTATATTTCAGGGCAAAATTGCAGAATAAGGCAAACCAAGTTCAGTTGACCTATAGAATCTGGTTGAACAAAGGACAATTTCTAAAGAAAAAGCAAAAAGATGGTTTCTATGACATTTAACAGGTTAAAAAATCTGTGTCGCCATCTCCATTTTCATACCTTTTTTAGTACTTTCATATTAAAAAAAGTCTGACTACCAGCAAACTACTTATATTTTGTAGTTGGATAAAGGCCAGAATAGCACCAATACTGTGGTCACAACTGATAAGGACCAGATTTCCTTTGTGAAAATCAGCACCTAAATAATCTATCCTAACAGTACTGTTACTAAACAGATGTTTATTTAGCAATGAAGATATGTTCACATCAGCAGTGGGAAAATTTTTGCTAATAGATTACAGCACCCACACCTGCTTGATATTCTGTGCGTTGCAAAACCAGTATGCAAGTTCTGCAACAAATCAATCACAGATTGCACAAAGGTCTTTCTTTATTGCCAGACCCAAAATAAAAAGAGTGCTCAGGGAGCATATGCTTCACAGCATTACAGTGGTACAAAGGCTCAAAATAAGAATGCACACAAGCAGGTGTGATGCAGCAATTTAGCAATGCAAATGTATCTACTCAGCCGTGCAGGTGCTTTAAACCTGGTGTAATAAAGAACCTGCTGGGAATTTGCCACAAAGCTCCTGGCTCAAACAGTCCTTTAGTGGTTTAGCAATTCATTTTCCGACGTTTGCTTTCAAATGTTTGATTACTGTTGAACTAATTTATGCTACCAGTAAAACAAAATTTGGTCTTAATTATAAGTTAGATACCAGAGGGGACAGGATTGGACAGGAGGAACAAATATCAAGACTGACACAAACCCACAGGTCTGTGTCAGGTCTGGGAATTACAGGACTTATTTTGCTGCATAGAATGAAAAAAGAAAACAAATGGTAGGGTTGATTGAAAAGTTAGTCACAACAGACAACAGAAGACAGTTTTTCCATTGAGCTCAAGTTGTATAACAAAGGTGTATAAAGAGTATTATACTGATTAAAGCAAAGAATTGAGCTGATGGCCGAGTTAGTTCTGTCCCTGAATCCTGAGAATTAGCATTTGATGAGGTGTATCTTTACGCTTCCTCAAGAACATGATCATCTTAACTTCCTTTTGAGGGACCAACTTAAGGTACTCTTGTGATAACCTCATCTTCCATCTTGATTTTCTTAAGTGTGACACATATGAGGGACTAGTTGGTATTCTGTGGTCATATGAGTATGTTGACAGTAATATTCAGCTCAGGTACCTTTTCACAGACGTCTGAAGTCTGTATAACCTCTTCATTTAGTTATTAAATGTTGATAGTTTTCCTGCACGGAGTTCTTGCATTCCTATAGAACAACACCTTGTGAGAAAATAAATAACTGAAAAAGAGTAGAGAGGATCCCCAAAAAAGTGTGTATGGGTATTATTTTGTATGTTTGTCATTATATTTAAACTGTGTAACATCTGTTAGCAAAATAAAGACTCAAGTAAGCAAAAAATACAAATATCGTATTATTGTGGGAAACCTGGTATCATTATCAACTTTAGTGTTTATTAAAAAGGACCTTGCTCATGAGAGCAATAATAACACAACAGTCATCCTGTCCAGGCATGTTAAGGCAGAAAAGGTCCAACTGAAAAACTCAGTTGCAGAAGGGGGGAGAAATGGGACATAGTGAAGTAAGACCTCCATTGTTATTTCTCCAATTAATCATATCCTGCAAGTGTTTGCACAGTGCGAAAAACAAATGTTAAATTATCCAGACACCATACCAAATTAAGGGTTACTTGGCTGCACTTAGTCTTTTGGTGCAGCCTTGATTGAAATGTATCACCAGGGTATTGAGTTGGTGGGATCCTGCTTGATGAATGAAGTTAAAACATAGCACCTAATTTTCCAAAAGTTAACAATATTTGAAGCAGGCAGCATAATTTCCCTAGCTGTGACAAATATTATTGCTAAAAACAATAAGGCTTCTTAAGTTAAACAGGTTACTTGGCTGACTGTTCCTTTATGAAAATAGTTTCACTGATGTAGAAAAAAAAACACTAGAATCCGGTTCTACTTGTCTTGGAACATAAGGCAGATTAAATGCATTCCCTTGATGTCACACCTTTGAGATGATTTGTTCATATTAAAGCACTTTCCATTATTACCTGTTATCATTGCGTGGACATTTTGTATGTCCATGGTATATATCATCTTTCCGCCTGTTTGTGTAATGCACAGTTTGGCCAGAGGTGATTACTGAGGATTACACTGAGCTGAGAGCTCCTGATGTGCTCTGTGCCTGCATGGCACACTTCCGTCCAGAAAAGCCTGTGATTACTTAAGAAGCTGCTTGGGTGAGCACATTATGAGCACAGGTTTGTTTGGATGTTTGCTGCTTTGTGAGAGCCAAACAAGTTTCAGTGGCGCTTAATACAACAGAATTCCTCCCTGGGGAGTGTACATCCCGTTAACAAGAAAACACAGCGTCCTAAAAGCTTTGTGTTGGCACAGCTTTCACAGCAAACACAAACAAACACAGCTCAGGGTAGTGGCACCTTCATAAAGCAGAAGATTAGGTGTTCGTATGTTGGAGGGGAAAGTGTCATGGTCACTTTCACAATTTCATGGGTGATATTTCACAAATTTGCTCTGGTTGTAGCAGAAATAGTGCACCAATGCAACTCAAAAAAGGTGAAGAAAGTTGATTTGACATTCCAGACAAGAGCAGTGTTTTACCTTTAAAATGTTACTCTGGGTGTTACTGCACCAGCTCTGACCTATGCAGGTGATGACAGCTATACAGGATCTCAAGCTGTTTTTAACTGTTTAATGTTACTTGCATTGTGTGCGGTGCAATTCATTAATTATTTCTATACCAGATCAGAAATATGAATCTAAATTTGAGTTAATTTCACTGAGCGAATCTAACTATTCTATAAAAAAACCAAACCAAAACAAAAAAATATTTATTTCCTCAACTGGTTTGTATATGTTAAGTGACAATCAAGATCTGTAAGCTCACTAGAAGCCACACATGGAATATAAGTAAACCTCAAGCTGTGTGTTGCTGTATTAAACAACCTGTCATTTATTGGGATTATATGTGACCTTTAAGCCTTTCTTGATCTGATAAAGTATTTCATGCAAACACAGTTTTAAAAATACAGAACATATAAGACATACCAACACATGATACTATCCAATATATTATAAAAATAAATATCTTTAATAGTTTCTCTGATTTTGTCTTTCAAACACCTGCAGTATATATTTTACAGACACATTAAAAATGGCATGATTCTTAAATTAGATTGACATATGTAACACTCAGGCACATGTATGACAAAGTAATTGTGGAAACAGTTTAATTTATTATCTTTGATAAACTTTCAGCTGTATTGGATGGGATCTGGTCTGTTTCATAACATTTGTTTGGAAGTAAAACCTTTTGCTTGTGAATAAACATGGACATTTTCTTAAAAAAATAAATATCTTACAAATACTCTAACTTCCACTGAAAGCCACAATGGATGAACTTGAACTCATTCAAGAGAATGTTTGTCTTTTGCTATTTTTATGACCAGTGCAAAAATGTTACATAAAGTTGTAAAACAATTTTTACAATATTTACAAAGTTAATCTAATCAGTTGCTCTTGTTGCTTTGCTATAATGCTGTTATTATTTCCTTGCCAACAATTTTCTGATGTGTCACATTTGAATTCATTGAAAAGAATCATAAATTCTGTGCATCCTGTTTAGAATGATGAACCTAGCCGCTTCCAACCTGGGTGTATTGCACTAATAATAATAAAATGACTAAAGCAGAAAGAGCAACTTCATGTAAGAGCTGAACTTCTTACAGTTATATTTGTAAACATTAATGTAAACAGTTGTAGTTTTTGGAAATGCACAAAACGTATGATCAGATGTTGGACATCTGCCTGAGTTTTCTGTTCAAAAAATGTGTTGAGCCATTTTTCATTTTTAAAGGTACTTCCACTTCTGATCTTTTCTTCCTGATCTTTTTTAATCTTTTACAGCATATATAAGATATTAATATGACAACCAGGAAAAAAAAAACCAAACATGCCACTGAAAGAGCGATGAGGACAGGTCGACAGGGGAACAGCTCATACCTCTCAGGCCCATCTGTCATCTGACCGATGTACCAGGGCTTCTCTTCAACTTCTATGTCAATGCTTCTGGTCAGCAGACTTTGGATGTAACTCTCGTTACTCACTGTTTCATTGACAAAGAAGTTAACCATGACCATTGAGTAAAGAGGTTCAGGTTGGCCATGATCACTAACCTTTACCAGAAGGCTGTAAAGCCCCCTGTTACTGAGCTCTCTCTTTAATGTTATGTTTCCTGTTTCTGGGTCAATGGCAAATGACCCTGGCTCACCACCTTTCCTTTTAATGATACTGTAGGCAATTACTGCATTCATCCCTGTATCTTTGTCCACTGCGTAAACTTCTGCGATTGATGTTCCAGGTGTTGTACTGGGTAGCACGAGCATGTAGGACTGGTTGGACTGAGGGAAGAGGACAATTGGCGGGTTGTCATTTACATCCAACAAGAGCACGGTCACCATAGTAACAGAGGAGAGTGCTGGCTCCCCACCATCAGCGGCCTCAATCCACAGCTGGTACGTTCCTTGCTGCTCACGGTCCAAGGGTGTTTTGGCCCTCAGTGCACCTCGGCCAGTGTCTATCATGAAGATGTCACTGCCATTAATGATGGACAGGGCTACCCACCCATTTCTACCAGTGTCAGCATCTGTCACAGAGAGAACACCTATCTCCCCATACCCAGGAAAGTTTTCCGGCACAAAGAAGGTAAAATCCTTGTTAATAAAACGTGGACTGTTGTCATTGCGATCCAGAACAGTCACTACCACTGTAGCAACTGATTCCCTCCTGGGTGTCCCCTGGTCTACTGCTCTAACTATAAACCGATATTTTTCTTTTTCCTCTCTGTCAAGAGATGTAACAACAGTCAGAACCCCTGTGAGACGATCCACAACAAAAATCCCAGGAGTATCACCTCCAAGGATGTAGATGACCTCCCCTCGACTTTCACTGTCTGGATCTGAGGCTTGGAGCTGGGTTAAGAAGGTGTTTGGCGAATTATTTTCCTCAATTGATATTTCCACCAGAGACTGTTGAAACACTGGTGCATTGTCATTCTCATCCAAAACCTGCACCTTCAGAAAAGCCTTAATGACTAGACCTTGAGTATTATTAGCAACCACAATTAGCTCATATTCACTTGTCATCTCATAGTCCAAAGTGCTTGTAGTTTCTAGTAAATACTCATTCTCTAACTGTTGATATGGAACAAGTCTGAAGGGACCAGACCCTTCCAAATAACAGTCCAACCTTTGGCTCTTGTCCATGTTTTTGATAGTAAAAAATGCTATTGGAGATAATGCTGGTTCCGACTCCTTCAATGTCACCACTCCATCCTTTTCAGGTGCAATGTACCGAGGCATGACAGTAGGGGGTCCTGCAACCACTTTGATGACATAGACGGTTACTGTTGCAACAGCAGGAATACAGCCGGGTCCACTGGCCAGAACAGTCAGTTTGTAGAATGTGGATGTGAAAGAGTCTATTTTCCTGGCTAGCTTGATCCTGCCTGTAATTTTGTCCAAATGGAACAAGCTCCTGGTGTCCCTTGGCACACGTTCACTGTAAGCGTAGCTGATCTGAGCATTAGCACCAAGGTCAGGGTCAAAAGCATGCAAATGTGCCAAATGTGCCCCTTTGCTGCTATTCCCTTGCAGAGTGACATTAATTTGTGACTCTGTAAATTTAGGGCAGTTATCATTTACATCTGTAATGGCAATTTTTAAAGTAGCTGCTCCAAGTAGAGGAGGGGTCCCTCCATCTTCTGCAATGATATCTGTAACATATTCATCTTGTGTCTCTCTGTCCAAAAAATCTGTCACAATGAGGAATGGTGTCAGCTCACCTCCATCGTTCTCCTCAACATCAAGAGTAAACACACCAAAGTCATTAACCAGCCAGTAGGTCTGAACTCCATAAATCCCAAGGTCAGGGTCCACAGCAGACAGCTCCACCGCAAAACGGGCATTGACTGGTGTGTTTTCTGGGACAACCATGCGGATTTCATCTGTGGGGAACTTCGGCCTGTTGTCGTTTAAATCTTCAATTAAAAGCTTTACTTTGACAAGCTGAAAGTACTGCTGAGGCAACACAAACACGTCCAGTGAAAGGAAGCATCCCTGCTCTTCTGAGCTGTAAGGACAGAGGGTCTCCCTGTCAATCTCAGCATTGGATGTGTAAAGCTCCCCGGTAGTATTATTTATGTTCACGTACTGCTCACTGACCTTCTTTTGAGTGAGACTAAATAAAAAGGGGGGCTCAACTGTGAAATCCAAATTTAAGTCCACTCCAATAGCCCCAATGAAAGTCCCCTTAGGTAATCCCTCCTTTATCTTATAGATGAGCTCTTTTGCTTGACTGAAATTTGCCAGACAGGAGAGGGGGGTGGTGTACAGTATAAGGATGTAGATACCCTGTAGTACAAGAAGATGAAAGATAATTCAGTTTGATAAAAGAAGTTGTAGAAAACTGTAATTTTGGTGAGAGTAAGTATTTATGGTTTGTAGTTCGCTGAAATTTTATATTTGTTTTATATTTAGTTTTAGAACTTGTCAAATATGAATGACTCAATTATTACAAGCATCATTGCAAGCAATGGTTAAGAAATCAAATCTAAATCATGGATTAAAATTACATTTGGTAAGAGTTTATATTTTCATTAAAAAATTTACCAGTTTAAAAAAAATAGATAACAAGAGAAAAAACTATATGTCTCCATGTTGATCATACAAAAACACCCTTTTTCATGTGTAACAAATGGGTTTTTAGTTAGGTTGCAATTAATTTTGTCTAACACATCAAAATTATCTTAAAACGTACCCATATCCTTGCTCTTCTGCTAGGGCGCCTGCTCCTGAACATGTTTATGTCCTCGTCCAGCACTTTCCACTTACAGAAGGAAGAGTGGCAGCTTAATCAACTCAGGCATTTTGAGCTTTGAGCTGAGCAGACCTCTGCTGAGTGCTATGCCTTATTTCTCTCTGACTTGAACAAGTCATTCATCTCAGTGCTGGCTCAGGACACTCCCACCACATGCAAATCAGTTCCTTGTACTAACCAATGAGAGGTGATAGCCAGTGAGGAATCTTGAGTTGACAGATTCCTCTTTCGTGCATCCTGTCAAATGACATTGACGCAGACCTGTACTTTTCACACGCACCAATGTTGTCATCGGCAGCTGCATACCTTGTATTCCTGAGGTAGAGTGAAAGCATTTGATTATCAGCAGGGCTTATGATGGGACAAGGGACTGGGAAAGACAGCAAATATAAAGAGCCAAGAGATTATTTTAAATCCAGCTGTGGTTAAATCATTATAGTTTGAAAAATTTTGAGTCTAAGGTACCAAGTTAAACGTTTGATATTCTGAAAACTGCTTCTGACCACTTTTTTGTTAAATATGCGTTGTTTCTAAATATGCATAATAAGAAGAGGGAAAACTATTAGAGGTGTGTGTTACAATGGTTATTATAAAATTATGTGTGGCATCTTTTGTTGTGTACTGTATGCCTGCAAGAAACACAAAAAGGAAGACATAATCACAAAGCCAGCAGAGAGCAGAACGTGGCATCATAAGTGCTTGCGTGGTCTCACTCTGGATTGAGCATCTAACTAAATCAAGCCCCTAATCCCCATGTGTTCTAAATGCCAGGCCAGCTGTTTGCCGGGATTGGAAACATACTGCTCAGAGAAATTGAGTGATTGAAGTTCTCTGGACAAGGCCGGATTGAAACTGTAACTCACACTTATTTTGTCTCACAGTGGGCTAAATATCTTTACCATTACTCATAATAGGAGGCTTGTGACTGAGAAACGCTAAAATCTAAGCATAGTGGTGCAGCTGTCCTTTGTTTTTTAGTGAAAACTCATTTGTAAAATACACAGTACACTGCTGCCACAGAGGCAAGAGTATATTAAATTGGACTAAATGACAAACGCATCTTTCATCCTGCATCAATTTTGGCTCATGGAGAGTGCCAAGAAATATTTCTACAAAGCAAGACTTAAGGCAAGAAAGGCCAGGGGTTCTTGAAGCGTGGGAAAGCTGCAGATCAGGCAGAGTTTGAATTTAAATTCAGAGGCCCTGAGATGTGCTTACCTAAAAACAATATTACATGCTGATGTTGCTGTCATGTTAACTTTCCTGTGTTTTGCAGTTATTTATACACTTTGTCTCCCTGGGTGAAGCCCCAACAGAAGATTTGTCATCAATATAACAAAAAAACTGTAGGGAGGTAATTTCCTTCAAGGATTTAGTTTGAATGCTAAATATCAGCACTATATCAGAGAGACATAAATCCATATAGTTTGAAATATAACGATATATTATCAACATGCTACATACAATTACATGTAAACATATGAATACTAAAACCTTATGGTCGTTTTTGGAGGACTAATTGCCTAAAGGCATAAATTTACAATGGTTACACAACATAAATCCATTACATTTGTGCCACATTTGTGCACCCTACAAGTGTTGTTGTTCATTTTAGTTGCAACCAGTTGGTTAGTTTTGGGATTTATAACATTTTAAATATGAATGGCTTAATACAAAAAAACAGGCACTGGGTGAAGATGTAGAAATAAATGTTTTCCTCTACATTGCTTGGTCACACTAGAAGGTCTTGACAAAATATGTTGCTGAGCAACTGAGAGTAATACATCACAATAATTACACTGATTACAAATGACACAATATGCAGTTATCTTTTCTTTTTTAGCTATTTGTAGGTGCTTAATTATTTTACTCTGAATATTTATTGATATAATCTGTTTTATGTATATGTTTACTGTTTTGTTTTTGAATTATTTACAAGGTGTGATTTTGATATCAGTTATTTTTCACTGCCTAAAATGGTGGTGAGTTTCCTACATTTTCAATGGAAAAAAAGTATAACCAACTGCAGCAAAACACATAGCCAAGCTGTCTGATGATAAGTAACTGATGCCTGGAAAAATCAAATGACAGATAGCAAAGTAGATTCACTGTTCTTGGTTTATGATTTAATTAAGAAACAGAAGTTAATATGAATAGTGGAAGTCAAAATTCAATTCAATTCAGTTTTATTTATATAGCGCCAATTCACAACACATGTTGTCTCAAGGCACTTCACAACAGTCAGGTACATACATTCCAATTAATCCTAACAATTGAACAGTGCAGTCAGAGTT
>JAHUTJ010027124.1:0-12431 GCA_036250325.1 Characodon lateralis
TCCCTTCATTGGCTCCCTGTTAAATCCAGAATAGAATTTAAGGTTCTCCTTCTCACATATTAACCCCTTAATGATCCATCTCCATCGTACATCAGAGATCTGATTGTTACATATATTCCTAACAGAGCACTTCATTCTCAGACTGCAGGTTTACTGGTGGTTCCTAGAGTCTCTAGAAGTAGAATGGGAGGCAGATCCTTTAGTTATCAGGCTCCTCTCCTGTGGAACCAGCTCCTAGGCAGACACCCTGTCTACTTTTAAGACTAGGCTAAAATTGTCCTCTTTTATAAAGCTTATTTTTAGAAGTTATTGAATTACAAAGCTGCACCATAGGACTGAGATCTGAGTATGATGGAGGAGGTTGGAGTACAGTGAACTTGCCATGTCCAAAACCATTTTGAGATAATTTGAGCTTTGTGATATTATATATCATCCTGGGGGAAGTCGCCATCAGAAAATGTGTACACTGTGGTCTTAAAAATATTGACATTGTCACCAACAACACTCAGGTAGGCTGTGGGGTCTAAACAATGCTATATAAGCAATACAAGACATACAGTACTGTGCAAACGTTTTAGGCAGGTGTGAAAAAATGCTGTAAACAAAGAATGCTTTCAAAAATGGGAGGGTTAATCATTAGTTTTCATCAATCAACAAAATGCAATTAATGAACAAAAGAGAAATCCAAATCAAAACAATATTTGGTGTGACCACCCTTTGCTTTCAAAACAGCATCAATTCCTCTAGGTACACTTGCACGCAGTCTTCGAAGGAACACGGCTGGTAGGTTTGCTCCAAACATCTTGGAGAACTAACCACAGATCTTCTGTTGATGTAGGCTTTCTCCATCCTTCTGTCTTTCATGTAATTCCAGACACACTCGATGATGTTAAGGTCAGGGCTCTGTGGGGGCCGCACCATCACTTCCAGCAATTATTCTTCTTCTTTACGCTGAAGATAATTCTTAATGTCTGCACAGGAAACGCTTGCAAAACGGGCTGAGTGGCATAATTTAACCTCTCCACACAATCAATTGGCTTCACAATTGGCTTCGCAGTTGGTAACACTGTTGCCTTGCAGCAAGAAGGTCCTGGGTTTGACTCCTGGCCGCGGAACTTTCTGCATGTAGCTTGCATGTTCTCCCCATGCATGCGTGGGTTCTCACCAGGTTCGTTCTAGGTACTCCCGCTTCCTCCCACAGTCCAAAAACATGACTTTTAGGTTATTTGGTCTCTCTAAATTGCCCTTAGGTGTGAATGAGTGTGTGCGTAATTGTTTGTCCTGTATCCCTCTGTGCTGCTCTGCAATGGATTGGTGACCAGGGTGTACCTTGCCTGTAGACTGCTGTACCAGCCCCCCCCCCCCCAAAGCATTCTTTGTTTACAGCATTTTTTCACACCTGCCGGAAACGTCTAAACAGTACTGTACCTAATAAAGTTAGGTATGTTTTAAGTCACACAAGCTTTACATCCTTCTCTATGAGTGTGTGCCAGCAGGAAGGGTCACCTCAAAGTTCATGGCCAGACAGCATCAAGTCGATTTCCAATCAAACCATGCCCACAGCTAAACATTGTGTTTGATTCCCCCATTCCACCTGCCTGCCTTTCTTCGTTTTCAATTGGTCTAATTTCCACGCCTCTTTAATTTTGACTTCTCTGTGAAACATGAGGAAAACCCTTGCCTCTGTTTCTTTATGGTTATGTACAACCCCAGTGGCACAAACAGATATATAGATACAGATGCACAAAAGAACTGTTGCTCAGGCATGCAAACTTAAAAGGCTTAATTTACCTAATATAATCCATCCATCCATCCATTTTCTAAACCCCTTAATTCTTGCAGGGTTGCTGTAAGGTTTGGTGCTCATTCCACAGAGAGACAGGACAGAGAATAGAGAATACACACACACACACACACTCACACCCACCCACTCACACCCACACACACACACACACACACATATATAAGTGCAAATTATGCCCCATTTCAAAGTCTTTACTTGGGCCGCCTTTACTCCACTCAGCCCGTTTTGCAAACGTTTCCATTATTGGTTTTTCCGGCCCGTTACTGGCTTTCTTGGTCCCTGCTCAGGAGCAAGGAGCATGTGGGCTGAGTTGGGCCAAAATGTGACGTGAACAGAAGGCCGTTCACTAATTGGCCAAGGGACCAGGAGAAATGAGAAGTTTTTCGCCAGGGTATTGCAGGGAAAAGTAAAAAAAATACTTGACTGCAATAATATTAAGGACCACAGTGGTGGGCAGGCCAAACCGAAATATAAATTTACTATATAAAAATAATAAACCATCCCTGAAGGGATCTCAAAAAACAAACAAAAAAGCCACTCACAAGCACTCAAAAATAAATACATCATGTTGACGTACGTTCGCACTCAGGTTTGCCTCATTCAGAATAACTTGATCCAGTCAAGTGTTTACATGCATGTCAATCGGATTGTCAATCGGCATAAACCACCCCTCTCAGTCGGATTACAATTTCATTCCGATCCTGCCGAATCCGATCAGAATATTCTGACTGACATATAAATGGTACAATCTGATTTTATTGTTTTTGTTTTTTAATCCGAATACATTTTAATCCAATTGTGAAATTTTGTGCATGTAAGCGTAGCAATTGTCACATATTAATAGTTAAAAGTAGCATAACACAGTAGCATGACACAGGCGGCTGGAGGTGGGGCTTCAAGCTGTAAATCCAGCTGTCAGTTAGTCAATGGAAATGCAACAGGTTCTTGCGGAGTACTGTGATACCAAGTGGAGTGGAGCTATACAGAGCCGGAACCGTCAATGGAAAAGAGGCATTAGAGTATCCAAATGCTCAACATGTACGTTTCTGGTCTTTGGAAGGAAGCTGGAGTACCCTCGACAGAGTCTGGGCACGCACAGAGAGAACATCCAAACTCCACACAGATTTAAAGCCTGGATTTTGTTGCTATAACTGCACCACCATCCAACCCTAAAAAAAACTTCAATTTGAATAGGTATACAATTACTTCTTTGAAATGAATTCAGCCCACCATGTGAAGCAAACCCCAGTTTACACACCCTGGTACTGTTTTCTCCCCTCAATCAGGCCTGAGTTATTATAGAGTTTTACAGTTGGGTTTACCACAGGCAACGACTTCAGGCTGCAGTATTAGTACATCCATTCCCTTCTTCCCCTCCTTCCTCACTCTGCAGGTCTTCTGTATTCTTCTATATTGATCCTGTTTGGCTCAGCAATGTGATCAGAGGCAGGCTGTGAAGCTATATTCACTCAATGGCCAGCTATTCGTACGTCTTACATTAGCTGTGGTATAAAAGCAAACCCCTACAGTGTAAATGGGGCTACTTCATGCAGTGGCTGAGTTTTCAGTGGCCCAGTAATATGCCACCCTGCTGGGCGAGTAATACTGGAATTGACTGGGAATGGGAGGACACGCCCCTCAGTATCTCTGTAGAAGTGGGCAAATTCACATGTGTGTTGTGCGCGAGGATTTGCTCATGTTCAAGCATTTTGAGGCACATACACATCATTAAACATGCCTTCGGCTGTATGTTTGTGTGTTAGTGGGAGAATGTGGGAGAGTCTGCATGACAGGTGGGGTGCAGCAAGTGCCATTTTAATTTTAAAACTCACTGGAGTAGAGATAGTTCTAATTTGCTGTGGTCTCCCAAGTGGCCCAGCATAATGGACTGAAAATTTGCTCCAAATTAAAGTTAGGGCCCTCGAAACACAGCCAAATGGCTTGACCTGAAAAGTCTATGCACAACAAATATACACACACACACACTGCAGTACTCACTAACCTTAACAGCACTACATGAGTTTAATCACACCATCAGCAGGGTTACTGTAGATGAGCAGAAGTTGTTGATTTTGTTTACCTATTATAATCTCAGAACTGAACTCAAAGTCTTTAAGAGACCACCCACCTCTGTGCATTTTTGAAGTAAGAGATTGTGTGAGCAATGGGTTGCCAGAACCTTGGGTGATTTAAGATTTACTTAAGTCCAATTAAAAGGAGGAGAAATAAATAACTTTTTTTTGAGAAAAATGATGATCTTCTTGTTATTCAGATACCAAAACACTAATATTTAGGGGTTTAAATGCTTTTTTCTATGTAATGTACCAGGGATTTAAACAGTATTAAAATGTAGTTAGCTCCTAAATCTGATTATGATTACAGAATAACAGGATCTTTTCACTTTAAAGGTAATATACACTGGATCAATCTCTAGCACAAGAAACAACAAAGACTCTCTGCTCTGTCCCCTTATATCAACATCATCTAAACAGCAGAAAGACACCACAAACATTTTTTTAATTCATGTTTTAAGCAGAACAGGTGAATGCATTTCATTTGAAGAAAACTAGCACTGAACAAAAAAAAGGTAAAATCAAATTCATTTTAAACTTAATTTGTGGCTTCTGAGTAATATGAAGCCATTTTATTGTATTTTTACCACTTAGGTAACATCTGTAACTGTATACTTGTGCAAAATTCCCTTTGTTGTCTGCCAGATACATGATTAGGTACTGATTGTCCTATCTACTGAAGAACGGAGGCTGAGCATTAATCTAATGGGTGCTCTTATTACACATTACATCAGTAATTATTAAGGGTTGTGGCTTAGCCTTAGTAAGGATGAGTTCCTCTATCCGACATTAAGCTTGTTGTAGAGCTGCTGTTTTCTGAATCAAAAGGAGTCAAATGTGATGAGTCTCTAGAGAAGATCCAGAATGCACAGGAAGGATTATTTATTCTGGTCTGAGAATGGCTTGGTATTTCCCAGAACAATCTGGAAAGTGTCTTTAGCGAGAGCAATTACTGGGTTTCCCTCTTGGACTTGTTACCTGCAAGACCCAATCTGGAAAAAACAAAAGATCATGGCAGTTTTGATGGAGACCAATCCTGATGCACTTCTAGTAGTCCAAGTAGACTAGTAGCCTATCTATTGGCCTTTGTGACTTTCTTAGAAAAAACACCTTCCATGAAAATTAAACCCATGCAGTCTATGTCTGATACCACATGTTTGCACTGTCATGTCAACAGTACCAACAGGGTGCTGTAGGTCCAATTATATAATTTTAGGGTTTTAAGACTTCTTTTAGATACTTGTGGTCTGCTTTTATAATAAATGTCCTTGGCCAGCCAGACCTGACTCTGTAGGCAGTTCTTTTTTTATTTGCTCCACTTGTAGACCATTTTACATACAGTAAAATGGAGGATTTCAAGTTCTTTTCACACATTTTTAAAGCTCCAGCCTCATAAGTTGCTATAATATTCGTTTGGAAAGCCTCAGACAGCTCTTTGGATCTCACCATGGTGTTCACCCTCAACACTCAGGATCACACCAAACTAAAGATCCAAGTTTGAAAAAGTAATGATGTTCTCTAAATGTGCACCTAATGTGATACACCGGTCTGTCATTTTAGCCATTTTTAGAGTGAAGAAATGTGGGGATGCTGATTTTCATTCCTCACCAGAAACTACATTTTTTACAGTATTTTTTTTATTTATTATTGTTTATCTTGTATAACCTAAATTTCTAATTTCTGTTCAAACCAATGTTAAGTAACAGTGTCCTAATTTTATTTGCAAGACTAGGCGCCTTTAAGCCAAAATGCTACATGTTTGGCATCTCCTCAAAACATTAACATTGGAAACAATTTTGTTTCTTCTGAACAGCTAAAGAAACGATTTGACATACACTGATCTAATTTTATTTCAGTATCTACAATTATGAAATTTTGTATCTGCACAGAGCGACTGTTGCCCTTCCCGGCCATTTATTTCACTTTAAGTCTTATGCTTGGTTCACACAGCACGATTTTTACTACACTTTTTGACCCGATCTTCCCCTTCTGGCATGCCCCAATAATCAGGATAGCTCTTAAGATAATCTTATGAGATATTGCTGCTGTATGTGATATGTTAAGAGTGATCTAGTCTACTTGGGGGGATGTCAGGACCACTCTGACCTCAAGGCCCTGTACCCACACTACATCCTACGCCCCTCTATGAAGCGTGAACTTTGTAGAAGTTCACATAGGGGTTCAAGTGCGCAGGTTGAAAGTGTGCAAAATCAGAGAATTGAGACAGTAGGGGTAATATCCTCGACTTGCACCTTTGCGTCGAAACTGCGACATCAAATTGGGCGGACCTGTCATTGTTTTTACAGTCTTACTGCTAAAATTTATTCAAACACTGCAACAAGCAAACGTTTTGAGAAAAAAACGCAAAAACCGAGGGATACTTATGAACCAGGGATACCCAGAATCACACTGAAGCCAGGTGTCTTACAACAATGAGCCTATAAAACTAGTAAAAAAAAAAAAAATTATATATGGTCAGCTTGCTGTGTAAAGTTTAGGCAGCTCTTATTATTCTGATTTGATGGTTGATGACATTGTTGGTTATGATTGGTTTTTGCTCCAAACTTAACATGCAGAAGTGAATTGTGGGTAATATACTTTGGCGAAGTCCACTTAAATACGTGCTTAGCCGAAGTATGGATCAAAGGTGCAAAGGGGTAGGGGCGAAAGATCACTCAGGACAATTGGGAAAGTGCAATTGAGGGACACAAGATTGGAAGTGCGAGTATTGGGACACATCCCAAATCTGGGATATTAAACGTTAGATTGTCTTGGCCCAATATCCTACCATGTGGGGTGTTCCCCGAGGACAAATGAGCACGCAGCCTGTTAAATGTGATGTATAGCCAATCATAAAGTAAAGTGTGTAAATACAGATGGGAATTACTCTGAATTAGATGTCGAGAAGTTTTGCAAGATTTCCTGTCTGACATTTGAATATCTGTGAGTGAAATCTGTTCATGTGTGGTGTGTTGTGCTTGCCACGTGGCTGTACACAACACACTGTAGGACCAAGCCTGTTATATCTAAGATTTTTTTATCGTCATGTGGGGTCTCTCGGGTTTTGAAAGTCAACAGAAAATTTTAAAATTCTTGCCATGTAACCCACGCATAATATGGTTGCTTTTTGCACAAGAAAACTTGCATTGTTCCACTGGAAAGGCTCTTTACCTATTCAATTTCCTCAGTAGATCACAGAAGTATAAAAGGTATATAAAGAAGCTATTTCCAAGGGTCTAAGTTTAAATTTTATTCTACTTGGCAACTTTGTTCAAGATGTATAGAGCGATGAAAGCATGAAAACTAATTAACATATGCATCCCTGTTTTCCTGTTGTGCTATTTTGTTTGTGCCTTTTTGTATAACCTCGTGGGGTTTAGGGGTTAAATACATTGGCAGGGTGTCCACTGCTCTGTTTTGCTCACATGCTTTGTTCTACATGTTAAGTGTAACACAACAATTGCTTTTTATAAAAAGACTGTGATCAAATCAACAAATCTGTCACTTCCTTAAAGGAGTTCAAAGCTAAGGCATCACCTTAACTGTGAGCTTTTACATCTTCAATAAGCTTGAGGTTGTCAGTTCTGGTCCTAAAGGGACAATACCTTGCATGCTTTACATGTTTGCCAAGACCTGTAGCAGATTCCTGTTTCCCATAAACCCAGGCAATCATCTAAAACATGCAGGACACCAGCCAGCAAGTACCTGAACTAACTGTCCCTGCTCTAGCCAGAGCTCCGAGGCCAACAAATCACCTATATTAGACATTCTGAGTTCCAGGTTTAACAGGAACTTACTGCTTCAGTCCTCCCATTGCCTTTTTTCCCAGTATCGGGAATTTTTTTTTTTTTTTTACTAACTTTTTACAGCACTATGGTCCAATGAGGTTGTTTCAAATGTGCTGTAGCAAAAAACTTGGCTTGACTATTCATCCTGACCTATTTATTACAGACATTTTCAGAAAATGCAGTTGGAAATAAAGGCAAAATTACTGTAAGGAGGCAGAACTCTCTTTTGTTTCCTCATTGATATTTGTTAAGCAACCACACTGCCTATTGGATGTGTAAGCATTCCCTTGACCGAGAGATGACTAAGAAAGGGCCAACTGCCACTGTGTACTGCAGATTAGCTGAATCAAAATTTCATGTCAATATGATGAATATTAGAAACATCATGACCACAAAAAGACATCTTTTCACAGCCAAAATTAGCCCTGGAGAAGAGATGGCCCTAAGCTGAAATTAAGAAAGATATGTTGTACATCCACTACACCACGTTTCACCAATTTAAGTTTTACTTTGTCTTTGTCAGTAATTTCAATACACCTAAAAAACACTGGTTCATAAATCGACCTTTCCGGGTGGGAGCTCAAAACCACCTTCCTCTCTTCACAGCCCCAAACTGCTCTGATTGCAGGTAGTAAACAGCATGATGTTTCCTTTGTTCCTCCTATTGTGGTGTTTGTTCGCACATATTTAGCAGGTCCAACAAACAATGACTTCAGACGTGAGACATTTTTAGACTCAGATTTGTGTACCAGCTTTCACTTCTCGTGCCAGCTTTTTTGCAATTCAGATTTTGACCAAACTGTTGGAATCTGAAAAAGCTTTATGGTTGTCAAAATGTAACAAAATGATCTGAATGGGTGGATGAAATCCCAGGTTCTCCCTTCAATTTGCTGCTGTTTGGCCCTGGTTCAGACACCACTGTTGGTGATGCGTGGACTGAGTTAATTACTGTGGGCGCTAGGTATTTCAGCAAAGACAGTAACATCTAGTTAGTACAGTAAGCCTGGTTTGTTTCTGACACATGTTGTACCAAGGTATTCCACAGATTTAGCTTCACAACAGAAAAAAAAACAGGATTATATTGAGGCTCAGTGTCTCTTGGCAGATTCGAATTCCTGTCAGTCAAAGCAAAGAGACAAAGCAAGCAAAGTAATTAACAAACAGGACCCACAAAGTTCAGATTTTTTGTAAAGGCATTTTGTTAAGAATGAACAGAAATTACTATGGGTGGGTATGCTGAAAGCAGCTATCTTTTATGTCGGCAATTGATCAGTTCATTCCTACTACGGGGACACTTTGTGCCCAACTTGACAACCACTGATTTAAACAAGCTGGCCAGACTATAGCTGAAAACCTAACTCAGGGGACAGATGGTTCATCCTCCAAAAAAACTGAATATATTCAGTCAGTTTTTCAATTTGTTTTGCTGTTTTTGTTGTAAATTGTTTTTTAACTGGCTAAAATTGATGCTTCTAACAAATCAACATCCACTTGACTCTGAGACATCATAGTTGAATTAGGACTGCACAAATCACAATACAAAGTTGTTTGCTGTGTGCAGTGTTTGATGTAAATAACAGAGGATTAGTTTATCATTTGTCTGACTGCAATCCCCCTTACTGACATGACCCACAACTGAGGAAGAGGGATTGCAGAGTGGAGGGGGCAACAAAATCCCCCCCAATACAGTCCTCGTGTAAGGTGTCATGCCTGCTGCTGTTTTCATTTTAGCTGATTTTCTCTACAGCAGTGATATTTAGAGTCAACTGGATATCATTTCAGGTTAGTAATTAGGTTCAGTGCAGAGCAGACTACATAACTTATTGCTGTTCAAATATGTTGACTTAAAGTTTCTGTTTGATCCACCTTTCTTTTCTTCATCGTCATTGTAGCTGATAGAAAAACCTTTCTGTTACCAAACAGTAAACTTTAGTGATAGCTGGGGGACGTGACGTCATGGGGGACGTCATGGTGCTGTTTTTAATGCTGTGAGGTAGAACGTAGAATTCCACACAGATGTTCTGTGCTGAATGAGTTCAGGTTTAAAACAACACTGTATTCATAAATATAAATGTGATTAAAGTACTCTTGTGATTGTTCATATCGATAGTTCCTAAAAACCTTACTCCCAAAAAAAATTACTGATTGTGAAATTGTGTTTGGCTTGTCTGAAAATGAAGAACATTTGGACAAAGTAGCATTGCTCCAGGACAAACCGATTACAAACTAGGAAACAAGCACACTGATTCTTATTCCTCTTAGAACAAAACCTGTTTCGATTATTTTTGTTTTTTTTAAACTTAGGCTTGTAACTTTCAAACCTAGTCTTATCTACTGAAGTTCATTGCATTCACCAAAAAAAAAAAGAAAATACACTTCGAACCTGGACTAGATTGTTCTCCACTAATGGCAGAATCTTATAAACACAATTTTGGATTTGTGAAGGCTTTATTTGATTTGTGAAAGTTGCTTTTTTGACATTTAGGCTACGTTAGAACTGGTCCTGCTCCAAGGCAGAGTAATCTGGCTTTTGGTGTAGTGAGCACCTTCAGTCTATGTGACCTGCTTTCACAAAACCAAAATGTATGCCATTAGTGGAGAACAATCTAGTCCAGGTTTGAAGTGACTAAGTACTGTAGTTTTTGAGTTGGAGCAGATTAAAGATGCTCAAGGTAATAAAAAATGACATCCTGATCTCGTAATTATGAGAATAGATGTCTATTTTTTTTCATTGTTTCCTAAATGCAATGAGGTTCCGTACTCATCAACACTTTCAAGACACAAAAAATATCATACATCTAAAAAATAAAATAAAGCTAACAGAGATTTCATTGTGAACAGTATGCTGAATAACAGTGTTTTTCTTCTTTTTTAGTTTCTGAATCAGAGTAATATTAGACTAAGCTCTACATTTTCTGGAAACTTGTAGGTCGTATTTTTTTAAACAGCAGGACCATTATTAGGATTGTGACCATTTAGAAGAGAGTCCTGATTGCAAAAAGTCATTCATCACCCTATGGCAGAACATATTTGGGTTTCCTGAAGGACCACATCTGAGATCATTTCGGCAATTTGTAAGACATCATGAACCAGAGAATTTTAGAGCACTGAGGCTTTACTATTAGCAATAACAATTTAGTCAATTTAGTCATTATAAAACTGAATTATTTCTCATTACACTGTAACAGCCTCTCTGACTAAACTGGTTGTACAGAGAAAAGCCATCATATGCAGGAAAACGTCTGGAAGAGACACAGGGTCACATTAGTTGGATTTATAATAATTGTGAGGATTATGATTATTGATTAATTCATATTTATCAAAAATTATAATTTAAAATCATAATTTGAAACAAAAAAAACAATTCTTAACCAAAAATCATTACTTATGAATTGAAATCAAAGATTCCCTCTGGTGTTGTAATTATGGCTCAAGGTCCTTGATAATTACAATTATTAAATTCTCAGTAATAATTGATAACTATTACTAGATGTCATTGTTTAAGCAACTGCTTCACCAAAGGTGTGGGAACTTTGACCTTATTTTGACAGACAAATCATGTCATAATGTTTCGAACAGATTTGACCCACATGCAGAAAGCAATTCAGGAGACAGAGTTTAACGGTAAGGAGTTTATTTACAGTATGTTGAAATGTGCAGGAAACTGGAACCGGGATACCAGCTGTAAAATAAACAGAACGGTAAGCAAGGGGAAACTCTGGACCTATATTCTTAAATGATCATTCTGTCTTACTGATTTAAAGGAGAGATCCGCCAGAGAGGGGTGGAGAGACCAGGAAGTTGTTTACCCGTGGGACTGGACACTGTGAATACTGGTGTGCCAGGATGATAGATGGTCCAAGAGTTTCTGTAGTTGGTGCAATGGAAGAAGGAGGGTGGACAGGGTTCGCAGAAGGAGATCCACGGAAAGAAGGAATCAGGAGACTGCCAGCTGGTTTGATCCAATGAGGTAACAGGAGGCTTGAGTCTTGGTTCATGGAGCTGGATAGTTTCTTTCCAGAAGATGGTAATCCAGGGGGGGGGGGCGGGTTGTTACGCGTCTGTAATAAACTCAAAGACAGCCGGCCTTCCTTCTTTGGCAAAGGGGGAAAATATGACGGACCGTCAGCAGTCGACTAGAACAAAACAAAGAGGAAAATTTTGTCTCCTTAGAAAACCTCTGTGGGTTTTTCTTTGGTTACGTGTTAAATCCATGCCTTCGATCGGTAAAGTAAAGTCTACTGGGCTTCTTATCCCAGAAAACCTTTCTCATTAGTTTTGGCCAGAGGGAAGAATTAATGAAAACCCACGTGTGAGTTTCTTCTCCAGAATGATGCGTGCCTCCGTTGCGTGGTAACCGCGTCTCGGTTTCCAGCAGGAGAAAAAACAATGGTGGGGCGTCTCCCGTGTCCTTATATAACCCACTGTGACATCAGTGCTGCGACGCCCCTTCCTATCAGCTGCCATACTGGGTATATAGTAGCAGATGACACTGGGAGGTATAGAAGGGAACAAATGGTCCAACATAATAATAATCAGAATCAGAATCAGAATCAGCTTTATTGCCAAGTTCGTGCATACAAACAAGGAATTTGACTTCGGTACACTTGCTCTTTTGTTCTGTTTTTGCATTACAGGAAATACAAATTTACAATTTACAATGTACAATATACAATGTGCAATGCAATATTCTGCATTACAGAATATACAAATTTACAATTTACAATGTACAATATACACATATCTAATAAAAAGGTGCATTTGCAA
>JAHUTJ010027125.1:0-12427 GCA_036250325.1 Characodon lateralis
AGACTTGATTACACACAGGTGGATTCTATTTATCATCATCAGTCATTTGGGACAACATTGGATCATTCAGAGATCCTCACTGAACTTCTGGAGTGAGTTTGCTGCACTGAAAGTAAAGGGGCCAAATCAATTTGTTAAAAAAAGTTTGATACATCCAATAAATTTCATTCCGCTTCACTATTGTGTCCCACTTGTTGTTGATTCTTCACAAAAAATTTGAATTTTATATCTTTATGTTTGAACCCTGAAAGGTGGCAAGAGGTTGACCAGTTCTAAAGGTCAAGATTAAGCATGTGGGCTATAATATACCCAGGTCTGTTTAAGACGATGGAAGTCTGCTTTAGCCCTTCTTAGACTAGCTGTAAGTTTCAGCCTCTAGGACTAACTAATCTGGATCTACATAATCTACATAATAAAGAAGCCAAGAGAGTTTCCTGCTGATATTAACATGTTTTAACTTTTAAACAGAATCTCACTTCAACATTTTGGCAGTGTCCCTTTAGCTGGAGATCCTGTTTTATTCAATCAGGTGATCAAATTGCATCATTAGTGTTACACTAAACGCTACGAGTTCTCTAAAGTCATTTGAATTGATGCTGTTTTGCCTCCTCTGAGCAGGCAGGCCCTTATGGATATAGAGTTACATTTTCTTGCTTATTTGCCTACATGTTTATGACTTCATTACTATTGAGCCCAATACATATATTTCTCCCAAGGAATCAGCTAAATTATAAAAGTTGAGATGAGAACAGATCCACCGCCCCTTCATGCCATTCAGTATCGGGTGTCGTAGGTTTTAATGACCCAGTACATCACCAGACTCTTCCAGTAGTTGACAGCCCAGCAGCAATTGGGTACCTCAGTGATCAGTTGTCCCTTGCGCCAATGTATTACAGCAGCTAGCATAAGTGCCCCTCCCTGATTAATAGCCAGTGTATGTTTCTGAATGCTAGAGAAATGCTCATGTTCCATAATTTGTAATGGTTATGGGCACAGTCATTTAGAGTGCTGCTGAGGGAGCCATCAGTCAGGATGTTACATGGCTTAAGTGTGCCAGTGTACTGAGTTTTATCGAGCGAGGCATTCATGTAAAAGGGCGCTCATGGCAGCAAGAGAAACAAGTAGGACAGAAAAACAGATGCATGGATGAAGGATGACTTAGGTTCATGTGCCTTTTATTTCACATACAGAAGTAGTATGCATGACATTCCTAAAGGCTTGTCTCAGTGGAGGTATATTTCTCTGGGAAGGTTTGTCAGCCAGACGGCTCACTCTCTGCTGAAAAAAAAAGAAAAGCCCTGCTGACGTTTGGCACTACTCACAAGGTAACAGCTAAGTCCTCCTGACAACAGCATGGGGCACACATTATTTCTGAGGGAGAGGACCATTCGGAGCACTTGACTCCCTGTGGCCCAGCATTATGGGAAACAAACGAAAGGGGCTAAATGAGACAGGCCACAGTGTGGACCCCTTTTATTTCATTATGCTATAAATCTCACACAGCATGACAACTCTGGTGTCTCAACATAATGTCTAAATTCAATGTGGCATTTCATAACTGTGGTCTCTTCACAGTACTGTGACAATGCTAGTTCTGGTGAAGAGAGCAGCTCACCCTGTCTGAAGCATTGAGGATTTATTCACATTAATCACTACTTTGAGTTTTGTGGGCAATATGCAAATAATACACTGATGACATTGTGAACAACAGTTCACAAAGGCATGTCAGGTTTAATGTTATCATATTATAAACCGATTTACTGTGAAAATGGTAAGCAGGAAGCTATAGAAGATGTTTAAAATGCAAAAGTGTTTCAATAAAAACACATATGAGCAAAATAAATCAATGCAACATTTACAACTCTGACATAGGTGAGAGGTAATGTTGCACTATTGTGCAGCATTTCAAAGTTAAAACTCTGAAAAAATCATACAGAAAATCATACAGATTAATGCAGTCAGAACATCAAGGGGAAAGTGACAGGTTAAGGACCAATCCTCACCTCAAAGTCTAACATGGCTTTTTTGTTTAAATGTTTATAATGTAGAGAAATACATAGTTATTATGGTGTATGGCTAACAGCAGCTAGTGTAGTCACTAAACACAGCAGTTAGGAAATCCAACTGGTTTTTCAACTTGCATACCTGTAGATTGTTTCTAATGATATCACTTGATCCAAGTTTTGAGGAATTAAAGGAATAGTTCAAGATATTTTAAGTGTGGTTTGTTATACATCACAAGCCATTAATATCACAGCAAACTATACAGTCCAAATAGGACTTGAATCTAGGAAAAGGTGGTACTTTACACTTACAATAAACTGCTTGTGTGAAATATTTACTGAAAATAAAAGATTTATTTCTGGGGCAGATAAACTACCAGATTGAAAAGGCATTTTAAAATCAACAAAACAGTGTTACCTATAACACTGTAAAAGTTTCACATTTTACAAGCCTTTGCTTTTCATATAAGAGATTTACTCTGGTTGGAAATCCTTTATATGTTCCATTCTAATCCTGTGCCATTTAATGGGAATTATTAATACTCCTCCATAAGGCTGCATGATATTAGGAAAACATCGATATGAATGTTGCGAGAACTATGTGACTAGTGAATAAATACCAAATAATTAAATAGCGTTACTGTCTTTCAGCTCTGGGTTTATAGCGAACAAAACTCCAGATAATGAGTGGTGTGTCTAACCTCTGGAAAAATAAAACTCAGTATTTCCATCTCAACGAGTTTTTATTGAAAAAGTTGCTTCTGGTGCAATGAAACACTTTGACCACTTTACCACGTCTTTACCTGCTAAAACATTTTATGCTGCATTAAACAACAATTGTCACCACATATAATACATTACCAGAGTGGAAAACTATGGTACTTTGCTAACACATCTTGTTCTCCAGCCTGTTCTTTGTGATATACATGTTATGCATAGTAAAATTGTGAGAATGATGAATCTCAGCAACATCTTTCCCACTGTTTGCTCTTCAGCGAGGGCACATATGTATTTACAAATCAGTGGTCTAGTGCGGCTTCATCACATAGGCTTTTGCACCATCTGTCTCATGAAGTCACATCTATAACGTGCTACATCACATATTTTGGGGTAATGAATTTCAAACTGAGGATCGAATTCAAGATTGAATACTTTGTTGAATAGGATTTACTTGAAAATGAAAATTAAATTTGTTATTTTTGATAAAGTTTGGTGATAGATGTTTAATTTAAGCCAAAGGCAGACAAAGGCAGACACATTACGTGATGTATAGAAACGAGGACCAAAAGAAAAGGTAAAAAAGAAATAAAAGTAACTAGAAGGAATAAAGCTGAAGCAATGTTTGAAATAAAACCAATAGGGGATTGTGCAATGTATTTGATTTGAAAAAAAGAGAATCATTTGATCTGAGTAAAAAAGGGCAGATTTGACATTTCAGCTGTGAAAGATGCAGAGACAAAAGAACAGGTTGTGCACCCTGGAGCTCAAAGCCACCCGTTCTCCCAGTTCCCCCAATCTCAGCTTCCATCAGTGAAAGCACAATCATACATCTCTCCAACATGGACCTCTCTCATTTTTTATCCTCACTCCAACCAGTGGCAGACTCAATAGAATTCCAAAGACACTGGGTCCATTCAAGCAGAAAATGTGTTCCAAACATTGTACTGCTTTGCCCTGCAGTAATGCAGGGGTTCTCTTTGGTAACAGGTTATCAGCTGGAGCAGAGACGGCCAGTGCAGAGGCCCATTGGTCATCTTACAGAGCAGTTCAGATGGTCTGAAAAAGCAGGCGTGTTTGATGAATATCTTTGAATTATATCTGGGAAAGAACCTTGGTGAATACAAAAAAAAAACCTTTTTGTTTCTCTCCGGTTGCAATTTGTAGGCTTTGTCCTTTTTCAATATAATAATACGATTAATGTAGAATTCCACTTATGTAGGACCTTGTTTAAGATATCAATAGATGCTTTACTAAAGCCAAAATAAATCAGACCAAAAAAATGTACCTTGAACTTTTTATTTTTTGTCAGTTACAACCACAAACTAAAATTTATTTTATTGGTAAAATGTATGATATACTAACACAAATTATAAAATGGAGAGACCAGGATACATGGTTATCTAAATCATTTTAAATAAAAATCTAAATTTTGTTTTGTAAAATACACCTTTTACGGTGGCTAAAGTCTCGGGGCTTGTCTTTACCAGCTTTAACCATGTGAAAACAGATGTGTTTTTTTCATTTGTTTCTTTGTAAAATAACTCAAGCTCAGTCAGATTAGATGGAGGGCATCCCTGAACATCAATCTTTAAGTCATTATCAGGTCTCATTTACATTAAGGTCTGGACTTTGAGTGGGCCCTTCTAACACATAATCAACCTTTGATCTAAACTGTTGGATTGTGGCTCCTGTTCTATGTTCAGGGTCTTTGACACGCTGGAAGGTGAACTATCAGTTCTGCCTAGCTTTCCTGTCCCTGATGAAAAAGAACTGTACCCCAACATGATGCACCCACCACCGTTTCACTGTGGGTATAGTTCTGGGACTGTGTGTGGGACTGTGTGTGTGCTGTTGTTGTGGTTATCGTTTGTTCAGTTTCGGTTCTGTGGTGCATTCCTTGCTGTGTCTAATCATCCTCATCAAGATGCTGCCTATAAGGTCTTGAGAGATGTTTATTTAATGCCGGATGGTCAAGAACAGCTGGGAACTTACCTTAACAGAGATTCGGAGCACTTACCTCATTCCTTTGTCGTCACTCAAGTGCCCTTGGAAATGTCACCAGTATTACAAGCCATCTTCCTCAACATCGTCACCTGCAACAACTCCCCTCGGACAAGTACAATGTATTCAAAAGTTAATCCTAAGTTACTGCCAGTGCTCTTTCTCTTCCTATAGAATCCATCTTGAATGGTGTTCAGATCTTCAACAGTAACTCAGTCTATAATTTTTTTTTTTTAATAAATGTTTTAAAATCGACTTAGTTTCCTAGTCTTTTCTGTGTGTAGGTCAAGAAATAGTGTACAATGAAGTGAAACTTTGGTAGGTTTGCAGATGACGTTTTCCTTGTAGGCCAAAAAGTGAGCTTTTGGTCTCATATGACCAAAGCAGTTTTAGTCACTTGTTGCTGTGTC
This sequence comes from Characodon lateralis, assembly GCA_036250325.1. Classification (NCBI taxonomy): domain Eukaryota; kingdom Metazoa; phylum Chordata; class Actinopteri; order Cyprinodontiformes; family Goodeidae; genus Characodon; species Characodon lateralis. Next base: position 5,135 of record JAHUTJ010027125.1, read on the forward strand.
CGCTACATGGCTTGTGGCAAACTGCAAATGGAACTTCTGACGGCTGTCAACAATCCTCTACCTAAGTTGTGGATCAATGCAGCTTCTCCAGAGCTATGGTAGACCTCTTGGCAGCTTCTCTGATTAATGCTCTTCTTTCAATTTATGGGGAAGGCCATGGTTTGCAGCTGTAGCAAGTCTGTAGCTAGCCTTCCAGTCTTGCTGCTCTCTTTCCATTTTAAGATTGTGGATTGAGCAATAGTCATTGTAATGTTTTGTTTTATTTATATCCTACCCTGCTTTAACCTTTATCCCTAACCCATGTGATGTGTTCACTGAACTTCCTGATCAGTTTTCTTCCCTTATGTTCTTCAATAAACATCAATGGCCTTCAAAAAACAGTGATATATATGCTTAAAAGAAATTACTTACAAGTGAACTTTTAGTGACTTTTGAAGGAAATTTGGCACACTGTATTTTATTTAGGGGTTTCAGAGTGACGGGGCTGAATACCAGTGCACACCAACTTTTCAGGTTTTTATTTGTGAAAATGTTAATGGGATATTATTACTCTTGCAAGGTAGGCAACTATATGAGCATTGTGAAATCAGACTGTTAAAAGTCTTCTGGAGAACGACGAAACTGTCTGGATGTTTACAGAAATCTGGCATCGGCTGGCAACGTACGGATCCTCTGCTCTCCATCTCTCTTTAGGTGGAAAGAATTACTCTCACTTGCAGCAAATGTTTCAAGGGAAATGCAATTTTTGATATCAAACAGCAAAACCAGCATCATTTCCCTGTAACATTTAAGTAATATTTCAGGAAACAGTAGTATTGCTCGAGCACAATAAATTGGCCATCGTCTCCTCTGCCTCCTTTCCTCCTGACCCCCTGTCTCTCCTGGTGATTGCCTTGCTTGCTATCTCTGGGCTGCAGTTCTGTTTGTGCAATGTCTCCATATGTCAAAAAGGGAGCAGCCTGTTAATTTTATGATCTGTCACACGTCTGGCTGTCTTTGACGGGCAGTGGGTGACAGGGTCTGGACTTCCTTATCGCTCTGTTCATTCCTGTCCACCACTGCCAGATGGGATTCAGGTCACATATCTGGGAAGTGGAGGGGAATTGGTTCCCCCATGATATTGAGAACAGGTCAGCTCACAGCGAAGGAGATTATTTCGATACTTTGGCTTTGAATATCATCCAAGCTTGATTTAGGAGTGACAAACTGCTTCAGTAATGATAAATGCAGATATGTATTGCTTCTTAATAATTTCTTACCTCAACAGCAAGATATTGTTAAACTTTTTTTTCATTAAATTGCTGTGCAATTTGTATGCAGATGATGCTGATGATGTGGTTGCAGTGTAATTAAATTTAACAAGGGGCCAAGGAACAATTCCTGGAATGTAATATCGCCTTGACAGCACCGATATCCTGTTGAGCATCTTCATTCACTCCAGTCACTTTAGTTTGTGCTTTCAAAGCGGTTGCAGGGAGGGGGGGATCTCAAAACAAGCTTTCATCAGAAAGAGAAATGAGAAAATGATCTACGTGACACTCTCTAAGCCTCCTGGGAAATGTTTCATAAAGCCAGAAGAACTGGGAGTGTGTGCTCTCCTCCTGCATGTGTTGGTGTGTGTTCTTAGCAGCCAATGCTAACAGAAATGATGATGATGAAGAACAATGACAGCCTCACATTAGAGTGATATCAAGTCTTTATGTATTCTTCAGTGGGGAGCCACATCATGGAGAAACAAATCCTACAGTTAGAAGAGACCTTTCCATAATCATAGAGGGATAGTTCACAAATCTTGTAGTGAGGTTTTGTTGAATGTGTTTAAAGTGTTTAAATGGTCTATCGGCATTTAGGCTGAAAATTGGTGGTGAAACTTTTCAGCCAGATGTTTATTATAAGTCGAAATATAGAATTGTTTTAGCCAAGATTGCCAAAAGAAATAGGTAGAATAGGGTGGGCTAAAACTGAAGAAATCTCGATTACTACACCAGTAATTTTCTTGCTATAAAAACTGCACTCTTAATGAAATTTTTTAATAACCTTGATTCCTTATCTGCCTCAGAGATATTCTGTCAGTACAGCATCGTATGTGTTATAAGCAACTTACAGCCCAGCTGAGTGGCTGCAACATTGCCCTGGTCCCACAACACAAGAGCAGCCAACTGTCTACATTTCTTCTGGTGATGAAACTGGGATCCAAGCCCAGAGATGTGTTGAGGCTCTGACTGGGCTCTAATTCTGCTACTCCTACTTGAGCTACACATTTTGTAACTGACCTTCTTCAACAAAACACAACTAAACTTCTTACTGTATGAGTATTCATATGCTGCAGAACATTTTAGATTGTTCTGAGCTTTTCCGTCTATTGCAAAGGATTTGAAGAAGCAGTTAAATATGCTAGTATATGTAATGGGAGACTCTTGTTTCAGGTAATCCTTCTGATCTTTGAATGATGAATGGACTAGTATGATTGTATTATCCTGTTATAGGTGTAAAAATATGTTTTTAATCTGCTTTTGCTCTGTAGGAGAGCCTATGTTTACATGTAACAATGTTGCTCAGAAAGCAGAAGTCCTGCCCATAATTTAATCAAAGCTTATTGCTTGTAGGAAAGTGGTGGATATCAGACAGTTACTCTAATTGAAAACTCTTTACATGTTCTGTTCTCAGTATGTTTCACACAGTAACTTTATTGATGACAGATTACCTCCTACCTCATAGTTCTCTTTTGAAAAAGAAACTGTTAATTAAAAAGATACAGTATTACAATGTCTACCATGGGCTTCCTCAAAATCATTACATAGAAAAGTCTCATTTAGCCTCTATCAATAGCTTTCTTTTAAATAGGCCTATCTGTTCACATCAGCAGCAGCAGAATTCAAGATCTTTACAAATCCAAAAACATGCAGCCCCCAAGACACCCAAGCTTTGTGATGATAAATTAGTAATCTTTTAATCAAATCGCTGATCTTAAAATAAAGACACTGTATCCGTCTATCTGTGTTTGACAAACACAGAGCAGGTGGGACACTTTGGTATGTAAATCTGAGCAATGTCTGCCAGAATTGGATACAGCCACTGGAATCACAAGGAGGCTTTGTCTTGGAACAGAAAATGCAAACATATCCCAAACATACAGAGGAGGTATTTCAAAGCCACAGACACACACCAAAAAATAATCTTCACTTAAACAAATACAGATGAGCAGGGAATCAGGCCTGTTTCTGGGGAACATTAGGGTGCAGGAAGAATGCCAGGATGAAGACTTTGGGGGGCCTAGTAGCAACTGTGGTGTGTTGTTCAGTATCGTGTGTGTGTGTGTGTGTGTGTGTGTGTGTGTGTGTGTGTGTGTGTGTGTTTGTGTGTGTGTGCGCGTGCGCGTGCGCGTGCATGCAATGAGATGAATTTCTACGTAAAATCAGAGCCTCTCAATTTGTTCCTGGGGAAATGAGTGACGATGTGGTAAGACTGAGACTCAAGTCACCAATACAACAAAAGGACCCCCATGCCAGGAAGGTTCCTGTCTTCCTCCCACTGCTTACTGAATGCAGAATACAAAAACCATATGAAACTCTGGAAGGAGAGATGGGAGGAAAGATGAGATCTCTCCCACCATGGTCTGAAAAAATCCCAAATACTGGGGTTTCAGCAGAAGGACTGGAGTTTTCCTATAGGTTGCCAAGTGTTTTGTTAGGATCCACAAATTCCTCTCAGTCACTTAGTTGTTGGAGAGAAGTGAGATATAGTTATACTCTCTAGTGCAGACATATTTGGAGAATTATTCTCAGGTTTTCATCACTTAATTTCCGTTTTATATTTTTTCAAATGTGACTGATACATTCCATTGTTAAGTCCTTAAAAACAAGGTCTGCACTGCAGCACAAACCTGGTGTCTCTAGAGCTTTCCTGCCTTATGAGACTGAATATTGATTATTTGACGTTTTGAGTTTTGCTGGATAAGATGTCTTACTAAGAGGCTTCCATTGTGAAATCGCCAGTGCAGCAGACACCCATGACAATCATAGGAGAGAGCATCGTCACCTTCGGTGGCCTTCCTGCGCGAGACTGTTATGAGCAGGAGAGAAATGTCAGTTGTGTATTCCCAGCACATCTTCAGACAGAGACAAAGACAGGTTTGTAGCAGCAGTAGAAAGAGTTGTTTGTCTGGGGCCACTTCTTTAGACTCTGGACCAAGCATGGCACACTTCAGAGGCCAGATGGAAAAATATGACAGGCAAATAGAGCAGAAAGTCTATTGTCGTAGGTAATGAGTTTCTGCAGGATTCATGCTGGGAATATGAAAGGAAACCCCCAACGCAAATACACACACACACTCCTGTATAAACCCTCTTTTCTTCTTTTCTTTCTACCTTCCGTCTTTTCTTTTTCTTAAATGCAGAAAATGTAATGCATAAATACCATATATATGTAATACCATATATATATATATATATATATATATATATATATGGGGTATGGTATATATGGTACAATGAAAAGAATAAAAGTGTTTTAAAACAAAAATATTCCAACTTGATGGCCAATGATATACATTGCAAGGCAATGTAGGTTTTAATGTGATTGCTGTAGGAGTTTCTTTCCTTTTAAGTCATCATTTATTCAATATCCTTTTTTTAACCTTTCCTGATGTGCAGTAAATAAGTAATGTCTTTTTCACATTGACTTTATTAAGGCTCAGGCCACAGAGACAAAAACCATCAGTGGTTTGAGCAGATTCTCACAACAGGTCACCATCTGTAAAGAGCACCTAAATACACTGTGGAACTAAAGCGCACAGGGGATAAGTCCATAGCATGTGGCCTTAGCTTAAAAGAATACAGTACTCACATCAGACCTTTGCAGATGTTGCTAAGATCCATTGAAATTCCATCTTAATCCTGTAGTTAAATTACAAATACAGTTAGTGCCCCGCAGAGCAAACATGTTGCAACAAGAAAAAGAGACTGAGCAAGGACCACTTAGTGCATGTATATCAAGCTTTCCAATGTCAGACAAATTCCTAGTAAAAATTATAATTTCATCCATTCACACATGACAGTTCATAAAAGGAGGAAATTACAGAAGAAAGCCCTTCAACATCTATCCCACACAGCAATACATAAAATATATTTGGGTTCTGCACATAGTCAATCATACTCATCAGTTAATTCATTCATAGAGCCATCCATCCATCCATTTATTGCATGGTAGTGTCGGGGTCGGGGGGTGGGCACCAAGTTACACCATTGTGAGGGTTCCCATCAATGAATAAGCACGTGTCACTAAAAGGTTTGTTCACCTGCTGTACAAAACAACTCAACAATAAAATCTTAGGGTTGCAAATCATGAGGTAGTTATGTGATGAAAGCAAACATTGCACCACTTCCGCAGTTTTGCTAAAGGAAACATCATGACACACATTGACTCTGAGCACTACTCTACTGTACGCTGGCTCGTCCTTGACCTCCTTTCCTGTGATGAGCAAATGAGAAAGACCAGAGGCAAGGAGGGAAGCGGTTGTCATTACATTGGGTAGGGTGTTTCTTTTGATTTAGGAGAAATAGGTTCTGCATTAATGGAGTCATTCTGTGGCCCGGCTGCTGCTTCAAACGAAAGGAAAACAAAAGCCAGGGAATGATAGCCACGAGCGCTTTTTCTGCACAGGCACTGTTTGACAGGCTATACAGCACATTAGTGTATAGAGCTGGGTGCATGACACAGAAGGAGTCATTTTTTTATGCAAATTATTTTCCCATGCCAAATTCAAAAGTGTGCCTGATAACGGTGCTATTTACTGTAAACATGCCCATCTTTGGAAATGATTTGAGCAACATGTTTTAGGAATTAAATATTTGCTGTCAACTCCACTTTTTCGTGCTTTTGACCATCAGAAGCTTTATAATTAGAAAGAAAAATTCTCCCTATGCATTATGCATGCACTTAATATGCTGTGTGGTGTATTGTTTACTTAACTAAGTTTCTCAAATGAAAGTACATTTGTTTACTTCGGTTTATCTGCACTGCAAATTCTCTAATTGGTGGCGGGGGTTCAATGTAAAGAAACAGATGAGCTTTAATGGTAATCAAGCTGAAATTAGCACAAGGCTGCAGTCACAGGTGTTAAGCCCTCAAATGAAGATGCAAGGGCTAGCAATGCTGACTGTATTGATTAGCTGCTAGCACTCTGTGCCACACAATCAACATTCCATGAACCCCCGGAATTAGCTGCATCTGCATCCACTCCTCGGCTTCTCGCAACATGGTCAACTAATCATCATCACAAACCATTCAAACTTTGGGGAGGGGACGCTGATTGCTCTGAAAGTATGCTGTCGATTGCAGCAGTTCCCTGCTTGAGTTTGAAGAATGTCTTTGAGAATCAAGTTTGTCTGAGAGTTGCCATTTCTACTTGTTTTTCTGTTGCACACAAAACTTAAATGCCTCATGAATGTTGATTTTTTTTTTTTCCCTTAGAGGTCTGACGGACATTTGATTTAAGTGGCACTCCTGACTGGATTAGCATCTCTAGCTCTCCCCAATGCTATGTTTATTTGAAATTAGACACTGCTGCACTACTTAGTCTTTTACTATGGATTTAAACTATATACAGTATCTTGCAAAAGTATTCATACCACACTTTGTGTCATTAAAACTACATACAGTCCTATAATGTATTTTAGGGAGATTTTTCTGCGACAGACCAAGACAAAAATGCACATAATTGTCAAGTGGAAGGAAATGATGCAAAGACATGCATTTATATTGGTTATTCTGTCCCCCTGCAGTGCAGGTTTGCAGAAGCTACATAGAGTTTGTTGTAGTTATGGTGTCCAGGAGGATATTTGTTTAACCCTAAAATGAATGTTTGTGTGATTGTTATATCTAAGGAGGATCGGAAGCAAAATGTTTCATTCTTTTATTTAGCAGACCAAGTTTTAGATGTGAGCAAAGTGATCTTTGTGGTGATGACACTGTGCAACAACTATGCAGCAAGTTGTACATGAAAGCTAATATGCTGGCCGGAACATTTTACATGCACACAGATACGTTAAAGTGGTTTTTCAAGTCTATTGCACCTCCTGTTATAGGGCTCACTTGTGTTGTAATTACAGTAAAGCCACAATGATAAAACTGCAGGTGGCATTTAAGGATGCATTTAGAATATTTCTGAGGCTTCTAAGATGGACAGCTACAGGTTGAGTCACGAGTAATGTTCCGTTCACTTCATTCCTTACTAAGGAACTTTATGTATAGTTTTATGTGCTGTTTGAATGAGCCAAGAGATGTAATAATATA
>JAHUTJ010027126.1:0-12424 GCA_036250325.1 Characodon lateralis
TTTATATAGTGCCAATTCACAACACATGTTGTCTCAAGGCACTTCACAAAGGTCAGGTACATACATTCCAATTAAGCCTAATCATTGAACAGTGCAGTCACATTCGGTTATTTATTCAAATTGGATAAAACGTTTTTTCTGTTTAAGGAAACCAAGCAGATTGCATCCAGTCAGTGACTTGCAGCATTCACTCCTCCCGGATGAGCATGTAAAGACAGTCGCTGGCGTTGACTTTGCAGCAATCCCTGATACTGAGCTAACCAAGGTTTTAATAGTTTTGCAGTTTTCATTAGTTTCTATTTTTATTTAGTTTTGACTTCACATTTTCAATTCTACTTTAGTTATAAGTAGTTTTTATCTTTTTTTTGTTATAATAGTTTAGTTTTTATTTTTTGAAAATGCTTAGTTTGAGTTTAGTTTTTATTAGTTTCAGTTATAGTTTTTGTCTTTTTTCTGAAATCAATTCCAGGGCCATTTCCAACTCAGAGATTAAAATAATTCAATGTTATCAAGATATAATGAAAACATTGGTACTGTTACATTTATTTAAAAATATTTATTCATAATTAAACTATAAAAAATCAAGTGTAATAGCAGAAAAGTCTATTCACGGTGTTGTTAGCATTTTCTGAGTCATAAAACAAATAAACATCAGTAGTAATGTCGGTCTTCTTTCCTCTCCTTTTTTTAACACTCTTTGCTCTTTCCCTGCTCTTAGCTTTACTCATCTTTCTATCAGTCTATGTTCCTTCTCTCTCTCTAACTCATCCAATTTTCCTCTGTTCTTTCACTCTTTTTTTGTCACACTCTATTTCCCTCCTCTCTCCTCTTCTATCAGTCTTTCACTAATCTAAAATAGAGACATAATGTAATCACAATCCTCTCCAAAAACATTAGAACGTATAACATACTGAAAAATTACACTTTAACAAATAAAGCAAGATTTTTGTTTCAGATACGATTTTGTAGTTGGCTATTTTTAGATGAGAAACTTGGATAATCCTAATATAATCCTATAAATATAAACCTTTCTTTAATAATTAACACCACTGAGGAAAATAGTTAAATAATTATTATTTAACTATTTTCCTAAGTTGATGAAATACCAAACTTGCTACATTTAGCAAAAAAAAAAAAAAAGTGATTCTCTCTCCCTCCTCATCATTCTCAGTTCATGCAGTTCTTGCCTCATTCACTTTCCCTGTTATGGACTCCTTTCAGTAACGTTGATATGTCCAAACTGAGTGGAAAACACCACTCAGCCTGCAAAACAACTGATAACCAACTCAGAAAATATGAACTAAAGCTCATCAATCAATTCTAAAACATCTTACTTTGGCAAATCCTTGTTGAGACTGCAGTGCTGATTTCTCCCTCTCAGCTTAAGCTAATCCCTGTGCTCTTGTCTTAATTTTTCATGTTCTGTTTGTTTATTAAAATTTGGTTTATTTGCTTTTGTAACAGCTGTTGTTGTGAGCAACATGCTCACTCACACTTTCTATCCCCGGCTACCGTATTAACAGTCTACACACAACATTTCTTTTTCTCATTCACAAAACGCTAAAGTCAGTGACATTTCCGGGACATCTGGTCCGGAGCTGTCCCTGGAAATCGGGGATTTGGTCACTATATGCTACAAGACATTTGCTTTTATCTAAAACACAGTTATATTCAATTTGGACTCTGGCGCTTTATCCAACGTTTTTCTGACATGACGCTAGGTGTAGACGGACCACACAAATGACTTGACTGACGTAGCTGCTGGCATAATGCAGAAACTGGACTTCATAATGTGAGACACACAAACAAAAACTAAGCACATTATCTCTACAAATTCAGTTAATTTTAGTTAGTTTTGTGGACACTCATTACAGTTTCAGTTAGTTTTTATTTTCAAGTTTTTTTATTTCAGTTAACGAAAATGTTTTTTGACTTCTAGTTTTCATTATTTTGTGAGTTTTCGTTAACCTTGGTTGTAACGTAATTAAATTTAGACAAGTAAGGGGGTATCCATATTTTCACAAAACACTGTTACATATTATTGCATATAAAGTTGCAAAAATGTTCAAAGTTAGACATCAGAGAACTCGTGTACAAAAGAGTGTGCAGCTTTCATACTTAAAGTTGGCGTAGGGAGAAATTCTGAAACCTGCGGCATACAAAAGAATTCAGATGTACGAAACTGTGCTTAGACAGGTCACTGCACCTGTTGCCTTCATTACGGCGGCCGGCAGGTGCAAACGCACAGCAAACTTACAAAAGCGCTGCAAACACATAAATGATGCCTACTCTAAAACACAAAAAAAACAAATGCTGATCCAACACTTTCTTTTTCGGTGAGAATGAAAGTTCCCCTTTTATTTACATGCATTTTATGCTACTTAGGGCATAGACCGATGAGCATTTCCATCTACACAATACAAAAACAGGAAATTTTACAGTTTACATCCGACTGAGGTTGTTTTCATCACTTTCTTAGGTGTGTTGCTTTAATGTATAAGGGCAAAATGTGATTCAGTTTCATCATTCGGGTTTAAACCATAAAAGCTCAAACTCGTAACAAAACATCAGATTTGATGATCCATGAATTCAATAAAACTGAATGGAGTCACGTTTCTATGTATTTAGGTGAGTTTTAGTTCTCCGTAGTTCATTATGGTTGATTGAAAAGGTTTGTGTGGCTGCTACACATTTTCACCACAGGTCAAAAGCTTACGAGGTTTTCTGCACACTTTCACGCAATGTTAATTTTTGTACATGCCAAGTTGTGCGTGAAACATTGAGCCGCAAGGTTGTTGTGCGTACACACGCTTCATACACGAGGCCCCAGGAGCCTTGTTGCTCTGAGGTTTGTTTCATCAATGCCCTCACATTGTGGAGGGGGTTTGGGAAAATAAAGGGATGGCACAGCAGTAATACTAAGGAGAAGACATGTAGGGTTTGCTTTACAGGCCAAGGACAATTAACAGCTTCATTGAGCATGGCCATAACAAATACCATCCAGTCACCTCCCACTTTGCTCATTTCCAGATGACTGAGCCACAATTCATAATCACTGTTGCAGGGGACATGAAAGACCAACAGCAAACTTAAGGGCCATTTGATCAGAGAGAGTTTATCTTATTGCCAGGTACTTCCATGCACATTATTTCATGCTAGATATCTTCTGATGAGATGACTTACAGGAAACTGTATAACTTAAAAATGACAGCGTCCCTGTGTTAAGTCAGTCTCATAATTGAGTTGTGACATCTTAACTGTAGAGAAGTCTGGCAATAATAGTAAGTTTCCTCTCTTGTAAAAGGCAGCAAGTTTATCTGAGAGCATTTCCACTTGGATGTGAATGGCTACTGAAGAATAAGAGAAGCTTTGATGCTTGGAAAACAAAGTCTGCACAGATATCCCTAATGATGAATAAAAACTGTGTTTTCTTTCAAAGTCTTTTCACAAGGCAGATATGGCAGAGACGGGACAATCTTTATGAATAGATTAAAGGCTGTCAATGTTCGTAAAGTAGACTTAACAACATTTGTAAAAATGGTCTTTGAGAGATGACTGTAAAAGCTGATGTGGCCTTTCATCTCACCATCTGTATGGGTCCACTGCTGAAAAATAATAGCGCTGCCTTCCAGCTTGATGAGTACTTTTTAAGTGTACACTATTCTTTATTGTATGTGTGTGTGTTTATTATCTTACTCTGTGATCTGTGAGCAGTAGACAAAGCACAGCCATTCTTGTTCAATATTAGAAGAATCTTGGATATCTTTTCCATAAAAGCACACGATACTTCAAACTTGATGGGGTATGTGTCCCTTATGAATTGTTTGATGCATATGAATATTTATGGGAGTTACAGCATGTGGGGTAATTACATTACAGATGGGTGGAATGGATGCGAGTCATTGTGTACATTTTCTTGTACAAATTGGCTATTGTAGTTGAGATATAAAAAGCCTCCTTCAGATAATGGTCTTCAAATTAGCTTGATAAGTAAAGTAAGGGATTTACTCTGAACCAGGAGAACCATCTCTGATGCAATCTCTTTTTTAAGTTGTTCTCCTTTTTTATTTGAAACAAAAGTACAACCTAGTGGTGGGTTCCCCTTGAGTAGCACCCATTGTGTAATTTCACAGGATAATATTGCTTTTCGTGTGGATCACTGCTGATGATGTTCACACAAGAGGGGAATCATTACGGGCAAACTCCCCTCTAATGTGCCCATTACTTTATAATGATGCCAAGTGTTCAATTTCACAGTGGTGGCATGAATTTGTAATCACCACATATAGATTTCCCAGTGTCTTTTGATTGCAGCAGAAACATACTGTACCCGCTACCGCATCGGGTCCAATAACCAGATGTGGAATAATCTCCAGCTTGCAAGTAGCATCCCTCCCAAATGAGCTTTAGTCGGCTCCAATGGGAAGTGTTTTCCAGTTAGCTATCTTACATGGATCAATACTCCACCTCCTCCCATAATGCTCACTGAAACCCAAACTTCTAATGAAGGACTTTTGTTGCTGTGTTCCACAAGCAGTGCATGTGGTCAATAGAGAGCGGATCTGCAGGAGAAGAGAGACAGAGAGAAAGAAAGCAAGATATAGAGGAGAGGATGGCAATGTTCAACAATAAGCACTAACAGTCTCCTGGAGTGGACCTGACCCAGATTTGGTTTACCTCAAACTGTCTAACTACCCTATCTCTGATTTTCAGCTTGATAAAGGTCTATAGTTTTTTTAACTCTTGCTGAGGGATGAAGTGCGTTATCCTAGGCCACAGTTTATCAAACTCACATTCGATTCTTGAAAAGGTTAATGGCTAGGCCTGCAGAAAAAAAAAAAAAAAAAAAAAAAAACAGGGCAAAAATGTTCAGGATGAGGCCTTTCTGATCACAAATGGGCTAATATCTCAGGTACAGGTCTGGATGTTTTCTAATGACCTTTGTCTGAAAAGAGCTGATTAAACAGAAGGCCGAGTCGATTCAATTGGCAGACCATGCAATTCTCGAAAGATGAAGGCCAACTTCATAAATCTCATTACTGCTAAACTTCCCTCATCAACAGTATGTCTGAAGCTGAAATTATACAAGACAGCTAAACTGCTTAAGTTGCATTTATATGATTCAAAATAACATGGCAACAAACTAAAGAGCCTTACTGACAATATCACATTTTAGGTTGGTTGTTAAATCATAAAAATTCTCTAAACAACTGTTCTGAAAAAACTGAAGGAAACATGGCACATCTCATGACAGCTGGGGATTTGTTTGCAATAATGCAGGTGCTGCTTATTTCTGTTGGGGTAAAGAAAAAGCTGAGCCAAAAAGCAAAACTCTGAATTTAGCAATTTCTCTGTGGTCTTGCCTCTACCTATGGTCTACCTATGATCTATGGTCATGGGATATGGATAATAAAGAATATCTCAGATTTAAGTGGCTAAAATTAGTTTTCGGCATAGGCTGGCTGGACACAGCCTTATTGTTTGGGTGAGGAGCTCCGTCTTTCAGGAGATGCTTGGAGTAGAGTTGTTGCTCCTCTTTATCAAAAGGAGTTAGTTTAGGTGCTTAATGCATCTGATCAGGATGTTTCCTAGGCACCTCATTTAAAAGAATTATCAGGCATGTCCCAAGGGAAGGAGACACCGGGGCAAACCCAGAAGAAGCTGGAGGTCCTTTATGGCCTAGGATTGCCTTGTAATGCCACACAATCAGCTGGAAAGTGTTTGAAGGTGTCTGAATTTTCCTCCTGGTCCTATTACCTTCGCGACCTGATCTTGGATAAGTATATGACAATGGATAGATTGGGCAAAAGCTGTTATACTGTTGGATACAATTCTAAAAAGGAATTAATTTCTGCTAACTTTAAAGATTACCAAGATGTCATTTGGTAAGAAACCTTAGGGAATCATCAGAAATTGGCTTTTCGAGAATTAATTTTTTCGCTTGTATGACCTGTTGTATAATAGTGTACCAGGTGTTTCTGTGTTTTCTGAAAAAGTACTGGTAGCAGTATTTGTGAGTTTGGAAAGAAATGTAATCATCGAAGGTTTTAAAAAGGATCTCAGGTAGGGGTGAAATGTTACAACCAGCTTGCGAGAAAAGGTGATACACAATATTCGATTCAGGAAATTCAATTTTAGCAATATTTTGGGGGGAAACTAATATTCCCTTTTTGTTTTGTTTTTACAAATAAAGGTTTTACAAATCACAAACAGTTTTTTTAAAGGATCTTCCAGTGTAGAAGTCAGGTTTGACTTATGTGGAAGGAGAAAGCTTTCTGTGTTTACTGTAGGCTGTTTACTTTAGACTTTCTCTTACGCTTACTGTGATGTGGAAGGAGAAAGCCAATTCACTCGACCTGGTAAGAGACACTGTCTCTTCTGGGGAATCTCTGGCTAATCTCTTAGATTCATTTTCTGTAGAAGCTCAGAAAGAAACGTTTAAGACAGTTTGTCTTAATAACTCTCTGATATAAAGGCTAGATGCACATACAGCAGATTATAACTTAACTTTTGGCCAGTTTACGATCGATGGGTCCCCAAACATCAGATTGTACCCAACTTTGGATCCAAGTTTGTAATCCTATATTTGACCAAAGAAGTCAGAACATGTACCCACATTTTGTTATGATTTGGGGTTGTTTGGTTTTTGGTTTCGGGTTTTTTCTTTATATGTTTTTCACAATTAAGGGTTCCAATCGTTCTTCTGTTTATTATTATTATTATTATTATTACTCTTAGATTTTGAATCATGCTTCTGTTTATTATTTTCCTAATCATACTTTAGTTTTTGTCTTGTTCATGTCTTATCAAGTTATGTTTTTTGTATCTGGTTATGCTTTAATTTTATAGTGTACTAGTTTGTATTCAAGGGTCTCTGTTTTGCTCCAGCCACGTTTTGTTTTCTCCTGTCAATTAACTTTATTCAGTTCACCTGCTCCAAACTAATCTGGCTCCTTTCTTCACCTGGTTCACGTTCCATATATACACCTCCGTTCTGTTTATTCCTTGCGGAAACATTGTCAAATCATGCTCAAGTCTTGCTTTCCGATCATGCTCACGTCTTGTTGTTCGGATCATGCCTGTCTTGCCTGCCCATTTATTGTTTTGTTCCTGCCTCTTCTTTTGAGTGAGTTTTTTTGTTTATTAAATCATTTCTTCACTTACCGTCATGCTGCCTGCTCGTCTGCATTCTGGGTTCGTCCGTTGCTCAAGTCCTGACACGTTTCCCCTTTTGCTGCTCGGGATGAGCCACAGGTAGGACAGCAAAAAGCTGCTGGGAGCTGTGTTTTGTTTGTGGCTCTATATCACATAAAGTCCAGCTGTGACTCCTCCTTCCTGCTGCTTTCCTGAAATTAATAGACTGACTCATAGTTTTTCCAGTCCATCGTTCTCTGTGTACAGTTCAGCCCATGTTTCATCCCATGATGATGCAGCTTGTCGAGGTGAAAACACTTGTATATGCAGATTTCATAATAATCTGGTTAAAACCCCAGTCTCTCAGCAAAATGTCCGGCAATCAGACCCAAACATAATCAGAACGCAAGCTCTAATAGACACTTTCAATACCCGATTTTATTTTAATTGTGGACTTTTTTAGTTTTTAGCTATTGTAGCCTTGCAGTTCAGGGCGCTCCAAGTAAAGAAAACCTACATTTGAGGGACACAATTTGCCACAGAGAATTACAAGCAATACCCATTTAATGGCTCTTAAGAAGAAATTATAGGGAGACTTTAGACTAGTGGTGGATTGCGATAGGGTGCCGCCACCATCAAAATTGCAGGAGAAAAGTATAAACACAGAAAGCATAAGTTACAAAATAAAAGTAATTATCACATTTGCTTGCTCATAAGATTGTCTGACTTTAGATTTTTCAGAATTCCCATTCCATTTTGGTTTTTTTAAGGTGATCTTTTTGTGTAGGCCTAAATGTTTTAATTGCAAAGGGCACTGACCAGAAGAGTTTACATGTATGTTCTTAAACTATTGGCTACATAAAGATTCTCCTCTGGTGCACCTCTGTGGAAGAGTCAGATAACAACAACAAGATAGGAGACAATGGTGACAGGGAAAGAAAAATCGGTCATTTCTTTACAAAATAATAATTTTACGAGGCTTTCCCTAGAGGTTGCTCTTATGTTTAAGTAGAGTTTATTGTTGTGTTGTAATCCTTCCCCCCCAATAATTTTTATTACCACCCATCACTGCCTGCGACATGCATAAGACTGGCATAAATCGAAACAGTCTAATCGGATTAGACATTATAAAATGGCTGTTTAAGTTTTGCATAGGAAGTTATGAGTAAATGTATCAGTTTTCTTTTAATATTCTACTAATCAAAATAGCGAATTGTTAAGCATGTAATCTATCATCTTTGGGTGTTTTGGGTCAATAATATTGTTTTGTTTTTAACATTACTCTGGTGTATCCTTAGGTTTTGGTTCTTATTTGTGTTCGTATTCTCACCAAATTCTTGTTTATCTATGTTTTCAATTCTTACAATATTCATTATTGTTAGATAGGTGCCTCAGCCTCCCTGCTTTCCTTCTCTGCCTCAACTGTTCCTCATTACCTCCTGATTTACTCACCTGCATCCTATGTCATTCTCCACAACTCCCTCTGTATTTCAGCTCCCTACTTTTTTTTTCACTTCTTCTCCTGCCATTTCATCCAGTTCTCTGTCAAGTCTTTTTGTTTCTCCACCTGTGGTCATGTCCTGTCTCCTTGTGCAACACCTGTTTTTGTTTTCATTTAAGAACTCATTAACCAGTTTTTGTCTGCACTTGGGTATTACTATATTTAGGCAAAAATTCAAAGCCGTAATAAAAGCCAGGATGAGAGCCGCACAGTTACTACCTACATCTCTAGCCCATACTCAGATAAATGGAAGGAAAAACTCACAGTGTCATCAACTAATAGAGATTAACTCATCACACCTTGGAGAGTGTCCTTTTCTGGAGAATAAATGAGGAATTAACAGCTCCTTCAGACAAGGTTCCCCATCATGGTAAATGTTAAGCTGAGTTTAATGCAGCCAGGTTGATACATTTTGCAGGTCTTAGCGCATTAAAAAGAGATTTAAACCGGCTTTACTGATCAACCTGCAGGAAGTCTTTGTTCTCAAGCCCATGATTTATTCAGAGGTATTGCACACGGACCGTTACTATTTCCTCTGCGTGTTATGGCCCTGCGTTCTTTGGCAGGGTTCATTTGTGTTGAAAAATACCATCTGGCTCAGGCAGTGAGACCTCTGTCAGAAAGAAAGCAGGGAGAGTGGGGCGGTCAAAGGGAATAAATAAAATGTGCGAAGGTAAAGCATCAATCTATTGACCTCAAAAGGCAATAATGACCTGCAAAGGAATTAGTATAATTTTGAAATCATTGTCCACCTTTTGGAATTGGAAAAAATATAAAAGAATACATGCTCAGTCATTTGTAAAGGACAATCTGTATCAAAATCTAGCCTACTGGTCGAGATATACAGATGGGTGACAAGTGAAGAAAAGGACAGAACACTTGACCTCTACAGTGACTGGATCTGGCTCAGATATGCTTTGGGTGAATTTCATTGGCAATGTTTGGATTCTTCTGTCCTCTTCATTGGAGAGGTCACTGCGAATCAATGCAAAGTTGTTCTGAGACATCACCTTTATCCTGTGATAAAACCTTTCTATTCTGATGGCGCATTGTCATCTTCTGGGATGACCATGCCCCCTATTGAGAGGAGGAGAGGTCACTGGATGAGTTTATGTGCATAAAAATGATAGGAATAAAGTTGTAAGGTCCTTAAAGCCAATAAATAAAAAAATGTATAATAAAAGATAACCTTGTGTAAAACTTTTATGGTAACATAGTATTTACAGGTTCTTCTCAAAAAATGTGAATCATGAAAAAGTTTTAAATTTTTTGTTACCCCTTTCATAAAATACAGATTTGTTCCACACAGAGTGAAATATTTCAAGCCTTTATTTTTTGCTTTGATGATTATGGCTTACAGATAATGAAAACCATAAATTTCGTGTCTCAGAAAATTAGATTACATAAGATCAATGAAAAAGGAGATTTTAAACAGAAATGTCAGGCTTCTGGAGAGTCTGTTCATTTCTTCGAACTGCTTGGTTGGGCCTCCTTTAGCATGAATTACTATGACACCTGGAAAGGCACAGAAATGCACCTTTGATGCTGTTGCACAAATTACAGCCTGACACACAACCTAAAACCTTTACTCCCGTCTTGGTGGACTGAGGCCCTGTACACACTCCAGAAGAACAGAAAAATTAACTGTCTCTCCCCGGCTTGCAAGAACTAAATGACTTCATTCTGTTCTTGCAGCCCTGATTTAGGAGTTCTTGCAGCTTTTTCTCGACACATCTTCTGGGCAGAAGATGCAGGTTGGTACAGAGGACACCATCCACTAATGTAACTTTTAGCTCACAACAGACAGGTTGTTCAGCTGAAAAAAAAGCAACTATGTTAATGTCTTTCAATGTGTTTCTCTACAATTGCTAAAATGAACTAAATGCAGAGTCTGTCTAATTATTTGTTAGCCTTCAACCCCTTTCAGGATCCCCTTTTCTCCAAATGCACAGGGATATGACATCTGTCAGATACAGATAAATGAACCATTACTGATAATTTCACAGAAGCTCACTAAAGGAAAATCTGATTTAGTCCTTTAATAAGAGTAGTGGTTGGGGCTATGGCCATGCCATGAATCTTATGTTTTTTGTCACTGGAAATATTTTCATTTTTCTTTCTTGCTTATAAGAAAGAAAAAAATGTGTCTTTCTTATAAGCAAGGTAAAAGTGCGGGGTCTTCTCTCAGCCCAGTGATCAATGGTGCACAGCAACAGTTAAGGGAGGGGAATCACTGTCACTCTATATTCAGACAACCGAAAAAAACCTTTGGCCACCCCAGTGCTTTCTCTAGGATCTGATTGAAATAAACCTTAGGAAGAGTGTGATGGCAAATTCTAGGATTTTAAATTGAGCCTTTTTAAACCCTATGAAAAACTTGATATTGGAAAACTGCCCAAGCCTCACTGAAGGTGTATAAAGCAGTACTTTAAACATTTAGTTCAGGCTTTCCTTTAATTTGCAGATCTGTTGTTTTACTATTGCTACGCAACTCACAATAAAGTGTAATTGTCAGACAAAATAATTATAGATAGCTAAATAAGGTTGAAAAGGGCTGTTGAAATTGTGATTACAACAGTCTGCAATTTGAACTCTATAAACACTCCTTTGTGACAGACATATTACTTCACTCTCTTGCCAGTCTTCAGGGCCACAGATGATGTTAGGTAGCTCCATTTTTGGGTCCTATCTATTATTACTCTTTGCTTGGCTGCCTGCCAGTGGTTCATGTAAACCACAGTTGTCCTTGCTGATGTACTTAGCTTTTTTGTGGTGTACAAACAAAAGTGACAAATACCCTCAAGTCCAAAAGGGGGCTATTATCTACTGCTTCTTATGCGGAGCAGCATCCATCTTTTTACCACCGCATTATGTGTTCTCACATGAAACATGTTTGAGTTGAGCAATGATAAATGGCTTTCAATTCAAAATAGATGTGCTGAAATGCGGCAAGGACAAACAGTGAGGTGCTTGCTGGTAAATCTGAGTCTTTAATCTTGGCCTGTGTTCATGCAGCATTACAATCCATCACATGTCCCCTGGGAGTCATTGATTATGAAAACTAGATTATTGGTATCGGAACAACAATGTGCATGATTTTACACCTAAATATAGACTTGTAGTAAGGGAAAACTGCATTCATAGAAGCAGTGTAAAGCAGTGTTTGCATAACTCAGCAGCTCATGTGTTAAATCTGTTACAGATACTATGAATGAAACATGTCAACATGAAAAGCATTTTGTGCGTGGCTTGCCTTTCCTTCAGTGAACAAACAGGATAAATAACACAAATATTGAATGGTTAATTGTATTTTACTTCACTCTTTTACAAACTCAGTAGAGAGCTAAATACCATGTCCTTATAGGTCACATTGCCATATTTGGAAATGCACATTGCTTTTATAGACCAAGTCAAGCATGTAAAAACATCGTCTTTCCTTTCGATCACCTCTGTTTTTCCGTTTCCTCCTGAGTGATACCGTGTCTTCTGCTTCCCTGCACAGGTTAACAGAGAGTTGAGACTGAGTTCAATCAATGCCCTGAATTACCAGACGAAGGACGATGGAGCGGCCCATTACTAAGACTGACCCACTTAAGATCTGGCCATAACAGTCAAACAAAGTGGGGTTCTTGCCAGCCTTTGAAAGCCATGTTTTCAGACTGAAACAAGTTTTTCTCATTACTGCCTGTCACGGAGTGACATTTTTGGACTTTGTTTGTGGCTTTGTGTTTGTTTACCTTTTGCTTAGATGTTTCTATTTTGGTTTTTGTATCATGTTTTCTTTTCTCC
>JAHUTJ010027127.1:0-12423 GCA_036250325.1 Characodon lateralis
AACTGTACTAAAGAGAAACCTAGGATTATTCTTGTTCTCTTCTATTAATGATGAGAAATAAGCTGTTCTAGCTTGGTGAAGTGTCTTTTTATACAACAGTAGGCTATTTTTCCAGATTAAGTAGGAAATTCCACACGTGGTACTTAACAAAGAGCTTAACAAATTAAGAGCCTTTTGTTTGTGGTTTGTACCTCTTAAGAACATCCATGCACAGGCATTAGAGGAGGGCTGCGGCTTTTAACTGAAAGAATTAACGTCAGCATTCAAACTGAGCACAGGCTCTGTTCACAGACTGACCTATTTGTCAATTAGAGAAGGGAGAAAGAAAAAAGCAGTGGCATCCAACTTCTAGGATCCTCAAATGTCTAATCAGTTCATCAAAGCTAATTCAACGGAACAGAAGACGCGTTGAACGTAGTTAGCTTAATTACACAGAATTACCCAGACCCAATTTCCCTCTTCTAAGCATCTGCAAACTGCTTTTCAATTGCAGGCTTTACCCTCTAGCCACTTTTGGAGTCCTATAATACTGATATGGAGTACACTAAACAATTTGTATTTCAAGATTCTCTGAGATTCGGGAAAAAACCCTCTGCATTCAAGAAGCCATCACCAGAAAACATGGGGAACAGTCAAGGCCTCTTTGTACACACTTACTATAAAGGGACCTTCAGTGCTTGGAACATGACAGCAAAACAAATTATCCGTTCAGAAAGAGATTCCAGACGGAGATAACATGAAGGGCATTGCTGGACTAACCCTGAGGGCTCATTTGTGAGGCAAATTGTTTCCATTCAAGATGTCTGAGAGGCTCTGCGCAGATTAGGGCAAACCAGGAGGAAGACTCGGGCAGAGCTGCAAGATGTGCAAAGCGGCCCTCCGCCCCACCAAGTAGAACGCTTCTCTTTGTTTTTCCAATTTTCCTCAGAGTTAGACGACCCGTCACTTCGGCTATGGTGATTAGGACAAATGACAAGTTTTAAATGGGACAAAAACGTCCCAGACAGACAAATGAAATCAAGCTCCAATTCAGTTCAACAACAGCAGTGGTGCTTTTAGCATCCAAGATAAACTAAATCGTCTAGTTTTATATGACAAAGTGCAAGCAAAGAAAAAACACAAATTTAAAGATTTTAGTAGAATGCAAAAAACCTTTAATAGTCTAGGGCAGGGGTGTCCAAAGTGGGTCCTCGAGGGCTGGTGTCCTGCATGTTTTAGACATGTCTTTGCATCAGCACACCTGATTTCCATTGATGGCTGATTAAGAGGCTTTTGCTGTACTGCAGTCGCCTGAATCAGGTGCATTAAAGCAGGGAAACATCTAAAATAGGGCTGCAATGAATGATTATTTTGCTGATCGATTTGTTGAATATTTTTTTGATTAACTGATTATTAATTGGATAGAAAAAGGAGCTAGTAGGAGATTTTTTTCCCAGAATTTGAACCAGGTGAAGCTAAAGCTATGTCACTTGAAGAGTTCTGGTTAGAGCATAATTACAGACAATGAAAGTTTTTCATCCTAAATGGAAATTTTTTTTATTTTTTGTACAAGGCTCCAGATTATTCAATTACTGAATTAGCTGACAATTATTTCCATAATTAATTAATCACAATTAATCCGATTAATTGTTTCAGCCCTAATCTAAAACATGCAGGACACCGGGCCTCAAGGGCCGACTTTGGACACCCCTGGTCTAGAGAAACATGCTGATAAAAAATGGGATGTGTAAACTGAGGGAATCTTAGGTTGTATTCACAGCAGGAAAGTCCTTTAGCTGCTTGTTTGGTCCGGACCAAATGCGGACTTTATTTTTTTGTTTGGTGCCCGTCGCTTTCACATTGTACTTTTTGCAATTGAACTGTTACTTGTAAACAAAGCCATGTGGGTCACGGTCATTACTCCCATTGGACAGAAATGACGCGGGTGAGACAGAGCACAGACCTGGAAATGTAGGAAAACAGCTGTAGACGTGCTGCAGGCAGCAACTGTTCTGCATATTCTGCCGTTATTACAGCTGCAATATTATTGTGAGTCAAGAGCAGCTTATTCAACACAGATTTTGCGATGTTCTATTTATAATTTTGTAACAGCGTCGGAGAATGCATTTGCCCTGTCCCACAACATGCCAGTAACGTTGCTAAGTAACATAGTCCAAAGAGGACAAACGGGGGGAACGAACTCTGATCTGTTTAAAGCGGGCCAAAAGTGGCAGGTGTGAATAGACCCTCACTTTTGGTCCGCTGTCAATGGACCAAAGTTTGTTTTTGGACCAAACAAGCGGACTAAAGGACTTTCCTGGTGTGAATACTGTGACTTGAGTCTAGCTTCTGGACAGAAGGTATATTCAGCAGAATGTGAAGACTTTTGCAGCCTCAAACAGCTTTTTTCCAGGATTGTCTTATATTTAGCTTTGCTTTCCCACTCAATTCTGACCAGCTTCCATGTACCCACTGAAGACAAGCATCCTTACAGCATCACGGTTAGTATTCGGCTCCACATAATGTTCCGCATGCAAGCCAAACAGTTCAATTTTGGTCTTATTCTGCATGGCTTGAGGCAAAGTGAAAATTTAACATCTTATGGTGTTCTTTCAAAAACAATTTTTCACTCTTCCATAAAGACCAGACATACATGACTGATAGTTGTCCTGGCAACAGATTCTTCCACCTGAGCTGTGGATGCCTGCAGCTGCTCCAGAGTTACCTTGGGCATCTTGGTTTTTGTCTCTGATAGAAGCTCTTTTTCCCTGGCCTGTCAGTTTAGATGGACGGCTATGACCTGGTAGATTTCTGGTTTGCCATACTCCTTCTATTTTCTGATGGATTGAAAAGAGCTCTGTGAGATGTCTAAAGCTATAACCTAACCCTGCTTTAAGCTTTTTCACAACTTCCTCCCTGACGTGTCTGCTGTGTTACTTGATCTCCTTGATGCTGTTCGTTGCACTGAATTTTATTTAGGGGAATCAAAGGAAATGGAGCTCAACACAAAGGGAAACCACACTTTTCAGGTTCTTCTTTGTAAAACTATTGCGAAAACTATCGCTTTCTTCTCACATTACTATTATACACTACTTTCCTATCACATAAAGTCCAATTAAAAGCAAATTAAACTTGTGGTTGTAACATAATTGTAAATTTGTATATTCTGTAATGCAGAATATTGCATTGTACATTGTATATTGTACATTGTAAATTGTAAATTTGTATATTCTGTAATGCAAAAACAGAACAAAAGAGCAAAGTGTACCGGAGTCAAATTCCTTGTTTGTATGCACGAACTTGGCAATAAAGCTGATTCTGATAAAAAATTGGAAAATTTTGCAAAATTTTAATGCTTTTGCAAGGCAATGTAGAGATACTTCTTAAAGAACAAAGGCAGCGTGTATCTTTTAAATAACTTCACAGCTGCCTTTACAAAAGATTCTGATTTTCCAGGAGCAAAGGAAAAAAACTAAATGCTAAATGATGCCACATGCTAGCTGTATAACGCTGTGAGACTGATTTCTTAGAGCAACTTAAAAAGGTCAGTAAAGCTTTTGTATCTGAAGTAGTAAGCCCCCCCTATCTTTGTAAATATTAGCTTCACGGACACAGACAGCCCAATGACGGAGTTCTGTCGGTTTGAGCTCCCCTGCCGTGAGGTACTTCCCAGGTGAGCAGCTCCTGAATCACACAACGCTCCGTTCTACATTGCTACAAATTACCGCAGGAAAATGTAAATGAGCTGATGGTTCAGTCTAAACAGTGAGGCAACGAAACAAAGCAGTCCACCCCCTCCATTACTCCCCCGTTTAGTTGTAAAGATATCGTGGCCTAATGTGGCTAATAATAAACACAGGTTATGGTGGAGCCAGGCTGAAGCTGACAATCAGAACAGAAAGAAGTAGGAAACCTTAGCAACCTATCCTGCTGCTGTAGTTGATCACTAAAGAAAATATTATGCAAAATTACTAGAAAGACAGACATTGTGGAGGTCTGCTGCTGAATACATTTGGATAGACCAGATCCTTATTTACACTGTAAAAAATAGGTTTTGTATGCGCCAGATCCAAGTTAGTTTATTTTAGTATAAAATGATCCTTTATGATCACTGTCAAATTGACAAGGCAAGATGAAGCACACAATGGTACACTGAAGAAAAGCAAATATAATGAAATAAAACAATTGCACGACTGAGTCAAAGGTAAACACTACTATAAAAGATATTAACACTTGTTAGTGTTATATGGTCTACTATATAGACAAACAGGAAAGTGACGCCTTCAAATTATATATTTTTCTAAACAAGGGTTAAATTGGTCTCTAATGTTTCTAATTAAGGAAGTTGAAATATTATCATATTGTCATTAATCATTTGTTTCTCTTAAATGGAAAGAACCGTGGACCTTCCAAAAATGTTGCCGCGGTAATGATAATAAATCAAGTATCAAGTATTTTTCTTTGTGTCGGTATCAAGTCATGAAAACATTTTGCTCAACGTCAACACTGTCACCCAAAATTCCAGGTAAGTTGGCCTTCGAATCCACAAGACTTTTTCAGTATCATACAGTGCATGTGTTATATAACATTTCTTTACAAAACTTACAGCCTCAGTGTGGATGGGGTGCACGGCAAACAGCAGCGCTGCCAGTAAGCTGAAAGGCTGGTCCAGGAACAGTCGGCAAACCCGCAGGAAAAGCACGCAGACGGCGGCGTGTAAAATGATATTCAGCAGGTGATAGGAGGCTGCGCTGAGTTCACTGAAGAGGTAATTTAGTCGGAACGTGAGCACCGTCAGTGGTCTGTACGACTTATGGCTGCGCTCCTGTAGTGGGACACATAATCAAGCTGTCAGATGCAGGTCAACAGCTCATTTTCCAAACAGATCTCATGGTTCATTTTAGCACAATAAGTGGCAGCATCAAATGCAGTGCAGACTTTATTTAACAATTTGAAAATACAAACATTTGCCAAAATATGATGTAGCAGTAGAATGTTTAAGAGATGCCACATTTATAAATGAGCCATTAATCAAGTATGACAGAAGTATCTTTAACTGGCCTCAGCCATCGGCGTTCCCCAAAAGTCGTTGAGGAACAGGTTGCGGAGAGGCGTTGAGGGCCGGAGGTCCTTGTTGTCAAGGATAGCTGAGACATCATCAAACACAAACCCGCATGACAGGCTGTTCCAGTAACATCCCACCACCACCCCTGTCAAAAGTAAAATCTCCTTCCATGACACGACAGCCATAGCTGACCCAAGCCGTCATGGATCACTGTGCAAGGAAACAAAAAAAAAAAAGCATCAAATTAAATTACACAAGGAAGCTTTTATCTAAAATAACACGTATTAACATAAAATTCCAAGACAACCAAACCTACACAGACATTTTCAAAGTAAATCTTTGCTCTAAGATGATAATAAATTACCCTACAGTGGAAAACTGACTCTTTTCTGCTATACACTTTTTATAGCACAAACCGCTGGCAAAATCTATACAGTCACTACTCAGAGAAGATATCCATTATGTTGTTTTAGTTTGTGGGAAAAGCAGAAAAACTATTTCAGATATGAGACTAAACTTTTTAACAACGCAACACTCTGGCATTGTAAGCAATCAAAAGGAAAACAGCAACCTAAATGACATAAATGTAGTAGATGTAACAAACATTTTACGGATCAAGTAAAAGAAAAACACATGGAATCACTCTGTGATATGCCGTTCTTAAACAAACACATAATCATGCAAATGTGTCTGAGTAAACATGTTTGTTTTCAGTCAGTTGTGTCTAAAATGTTCTGTGGGAAAGCATCCAGGTAAACCACTGAAGATCCGCTCTCAAGCCGAGCGACTTAGCCAGGAAAATTCATGGCTGAAAAGAAAAGAAACTGTTCCATGATATTGCTCCATTCTGAAAAGCGGATCTGTTAACTGCTGTAAATAAAGTTAAAGTTTAAATAAAGATAAAGTTTATTGATGAAATATGTGTCTCAATTAAGTAATGCTGTCAGAAAAGCATGAGAAGCTACAAGGTACTAATGGTGATTTTTTAAAGTTGTGGTTCTTCAATGAATTCGTATCCCTCAACATTAATCAGATTTCTCTTATTTGTTTTGGATATCTAGAATATTCACCTCTTGATTAAAACTGTTTGGTCTTACATGTGTGATTTGTCTTTTTCTACAAAGTGACTGAACATCCTCCAGGAGTGACTCCATTATTTTCTCTCCTATGATTTCCAGTACAACCCTTTACTTTAGTACTAGTGCTATGCGAGCTGATGTAGCAAGAGGTTTATAGTAATGTTTAAAATAAGAACACAGACTCTGGATCACGCAGTGACTAGAACTTGTGTGGAAAATGTGTCTTTTATTCCCTAAATACAAACATTAAACAAACCACACCTGTGCTGTCAAACCTCTTCACAAAATAGCAAACACTTTAGGTCACTCAATAATAGCAAACGCTACTTAATTGAATGAGAGATGACAGTCATTATTTCTGAAAGACATGACACCACAAAGTGTGCGGTATTTTAAACGTATTAGAAAAATCTCAGGCTCTCTAATGTCCCGTAGCGTTAGCAACTTTAGCAGGCAATGCTAACTAGGTTGCTAGGCGTCTTTAAAAGACTGCATGTGGTGGAAGCGTAATCGTTTAGTTCTGCCTTACCGAGGACATGCAAAAACAGAGACGGGAGCTTCAGTAAAGTTTATGAGAAAAACTCAGGACGGTGCAGGAGATTTGGAGTTACACGGAATGTCATTTGTACCAACTAGCTTAAACGCACCGCTGCTATCTCTTCCGGTGCGGAGGTGAGCGCGCAAGTTAAACATTAGCCAAGCTAGGAATAAAAGAGTCCGCGACTTGTTTGAAGTTCTGAAGCGTTGTCGCGACCGGAACCACCTTAGAATGAGATGCTGCTTTGTTTTAACGCTAAACTCGCGTTATCCACCCGGCTAGGTTTACTCTTTTTATCGACAGCTCAGTTTGATTTATTTCCGCTTAGTTCTTGTGGTGTGAGCCGTAACCTAGCAGCAGCCAGAGCTTCACAACATGGACTTTCCAGGATGATGTTAGCTGTTATTCTGCCTTTCCTGTTTACCTCAGGTTGCTTCCACCAAGTCTAACATGATCTTTAAATTAAGGTTTCGAAATATAGATTTTGGACCTTTCGTTCATAACAATTGAGTGGACTTGTTTCAGTTCCTCCAAATAACGCGAGTGAAAACTGTAATAATGTGTTATTTACGATATAATTAAATGGATGTCAGAAATAATTGGCCGTTGCCTCTCAGTCGCATTAAGCTTATCAACTAGATTAATTAGCGGAAACATTCCTTGTTCAAAATGCCGCCGTCCGGTCGCATATGGGATAAAGTGTCAAAAATCGACCCAGAGACCCTTGATGACGGTGAAAAAGACGAACTGGATGAAGTCTTCCGCATTTTTGTAGCGGTAATTGTTAATGGTTCACATTTTACATTCTATTGACATCACTGATTGCTGCTCGGTGTCTTCTGTTTTCTGGATTTTAAAATGCATGTTTGAAGAATCAGAAAGCTCTGAAAAAGTGTCCCACCTTCTTGCAGAAATGTTTCGTTTTTGCCCTTTTGTCGGACTTAAATGTTTCAGATCACCAAATATTATTGACCCCACAACCCGTTTCCATGGAAGCTTCCTCACAGATATGTAATTACTTTTTGAATTTTTTATAGATAAGGTTGTCACCCCAAGAGCCATCATCTTGGCTGCTGGAAACCTCTTGTAGCTGTGGTTTGGATCACCATCCTGCTACATAACCAATGTGTGCTTGAGCTGAAGGTCACAAACTGATGGCTGGATATTCTTCTTCGGGATTTTATGGCAGAGAACAGAATCCATGCTTCCATCTATAATGGCCAGACATTGGGGTCCTGAAGCAGCAAAGCAGTCCCTGGCTATCACACTGCCACCACCATACATGTCAGTATAATGTTCTTTTTCTGACATGTGCTAGTTTTACACCCAAGAGAATAAACTGCACACCTTCCAGAAATTCCACTTTTGTCTCTTTAATCTTCAGAATATTTTTTCAGAAGTTTCAGGGTTCATACAGATGTTTTTTGGCAATAGTTAGAGGTCTTTGTGGTCAACATTGTTTTTTACCTTGGAACTCTCTCATGGACTCCATGTTTGCCCACACGCTTTCTTGTATTGTGAGCACTGACCTTCAGTCAGACAAGTGCAGTGCAGTGATTTAGATGTCCTTAGTTTTTTTCATGATCTCATGAATGATTTGTTGATGAGTTTTTGTAGTAATTTTGGTAGGCCTGCGCCTGGGGTGGTTCACCACTACCCTATGTTTTTCTTCATTTGTGGATAATGGTTCTCACTGAGGTTTTTTCTGAAGTTCCAAACCCTTAGAAATGGCTTTAAGACTCTTTTCAGACCCAATGGAGTATAACAACTTTGTTTCTCATCTGTTCTTGGCTTTCTTTAGATTGGGGCAAGATATCTTGTGATCTGTTGAGATCGCTTACCCTACTTCGTGTTGTCAGATAGGTTTTATGGACATGATGCAGTATATTGATTTAACACATCTGACAGTAATCACGCCTTGATGTGGGTGGTGAAGTTGAACTCGGCTATCCAAAAATTGTAGTTAACAACAGTGAACTCATGTTTAACAAGGGAATGATTATTTTTTTTTCACATGAGCCCTGGTTGGGTTAAATAAATTTTCCCCTCAAAAAATGGAATCATTTTGCATTTACCCTGATCATTAAAATTAGTTTGGTTATCTGAAACATTTCGGTTAGTAAAAGCAGAAACAGGAAATATGTGAAGGACACATAATTTTTCATCTATATAATTTGATCTGAATTGAATATATGCATAGACAAGGCATAACATTATGACAACTGATAGGGGAAGTGACGCCCTTTATCGGTTCACCATGGAACCTGTTGGGTGGGATAAATTAGGCAGCAAATTAACTTTTTTTTCCCCACGCTTTGTGTTCCAAAGTGACACAAAGCGAAAAAATAGGCAAGTGTAACAAATTTAGCATAAAAGCCAAAATAAGATGACAAGGCGACCAAAACCGCAGCTGTTGTGCGCTGTTTTTGGTCTGCAGTGGTTATAGTTGGAGCTGCACAGCCCATCAAATCATCATCACATTATTAATGTATTAAAACAGAGTGATTCCGAAGAACTGCTTTGATGTTACTTTCAAACTCTGCATGTCAATTATATATTTGCTCAGTTTGATGGATTTTCACTGTCACTGATACCCACACCTGATGCAGATTAAAATATACTTGCCAAACGTGCACTAAAAATGAAGCTATCTTCCTTTTATTATATAAAAAAATTTAACTTATTGTTTATCTTTTATCATTATACAGAGTTTCATTGCTTCTTACTAAAGAGTTTGGATTATCAATGCCTTCTCAGCTACAGAAATCTGAGCTTTGTTACTGAGCTTTGGTCAGTTTAAGAAAAATATGTGCATGCAATCTTATATATAGATAAAATATCCATTTTGTGCTGTTTTAGGTACTCCATCACTGTTTTTATTAGCTGAAATGACTGCACTGTTGAACATTTTTCTCCATCTAAATCCATGTTTTCCATGCAGACTGAAGAATGGGAGGTGAAGGATAAAGCTGCAGAGAACATTATTGGAGTCCTCCGAGTGGGTCAGGCCCTGTTAAAGGTATTAGGTTTTGTTGTTTTTACATTCTGTTCTCTCCTGTGCACATCTGCTCACTATCCCACAGGCGTGATTTATTTTAAAAAGGAAGACAATTTCATATATAGTCTAGAGCACTGCTAGTGATGCTTGTCAGGGTGAATGGTGCTTGCCTCTGATATTCCACAGACATGATATACTGTTTGTCTGTTGGTTTAAGCCCCTTGGTCTCATCTCTTTCTGCACCTGTTAGATTAAAGAACGGGAGGTTAAACTTCATGAAAGCTTCATCGATGACATTTGCATACAACATGTCAAAACAGGTGAGGTGGGGTTCCATTTAATAGACAAAGATTTTGTATGAAAACCACATGTTTAAAGTTTTTTAAATCCATTTGTTCTCTAGAAAATGAACTTCGAGCAAAGGTGTCCAAGCTGGAACAGGAGCACAAGGTACATTTTTTTGAGCAGGTATTCATTTCAGGTCTTTACAGTGATGGTAAAAAAAAAGTTTGCCCTCATTAATTCTATGGTTTTAAGACAGAACATGTTAACAATTTAAGTATATTTATTTGTTGAGGTTGTGGAGGTAACAGGTCCTTACTGTGTTTAATTTTTCCCGTGTGAGAAAATAAATCCACCCTTCGATTTGGTTGCCAGCAGTAACTCATTGTTTCCTGTGTGACTTTATCAGCCCTCCTCAGTGTGGGGAAATATAGACCAAATCTCTTAAGAGCTTTTTTATTATGCACTAAATTCAGACATCTTAGAGCTTGAAGATGGTGTACCTACTTATTACTGTGTGTAAACTGTAATGTAAATTAGCATTGTTACCGCAGCTATTTACTCTTGTTAGAGTCACTTAGAAACTAAAACAGGCCTGTTTAACTTTCCCACATTTTGTCATATCACAGCCACAAAGGTCAATGTATTTTCTTGGTGTTTTATGTGGCAAACGAGCACAAGTAGCGTGTAATTGTGAAGTAAAAGGACAATTATACAAGCTCCCCCCTAATCCCTAAACAAAATCCAGTGCAACAAATTGCACTTGGAAGTCACTTGATTTGTAAATGGAGTCCACCTGTGCACAGTTGTATCTCTGCATCAATCCAGCAGTCCTGCGAAGGCTGCGGAGGTTTGTTAGCGAACATTAGTAGACTAACTCATGAAGATCAAGGAACAGACTAGAACGGTCAGGAATGAAGAAGAAATGTATAGACGTCTAAAGCGGGGTTAGATAAAAAAAACTATACTTAATGTGTTGAACATCTCATGGAACAATGGTTCACAAAGTTGGGGTCCGGAACCAGCAAGTTTGAGGCCCTAATACATTCCTCATCAATTAAAAAAAATATCAAACATAATATTGGTAAAGGATATTTATGCTATAAATGTTTAAAGAGAGTTAGACAGCACATACAAATAGATAAATGCGATGTATTGGCAATTGTATTGGTTGCCAGTGCTTTTTGTGTTGTCATTGTACCCCATGTATGATTGACTTAGTAGAATGCAAGCTAGAGTCATGGTCACAAGACTCTCCCACTGTTAATTTGTGGGTCTGAAGGTTCAGTGTTGAAATAGAAAGATTATGGCAAAACTGCAAACCCACCAAGACATGGCTGTCCACCTAAACTGAAGAAAAACTTTTAATCAGTGAAGCAGCCAAGAGGTGGATAGTAATTCTGGGGGAGCTCCAGAGACCCACTGCTCAGGAGGGAGAATCTTATGACAAGACAACTACTTGTACAGTCTGGACTTTATAAAACAGTGGCAAGAAGAAAGTCATTGTAGGGGTACCAAGTCATAAAAAGTCTTATTTTAAGTTTGCCAAAAGACGTGCAGGTGGTGCAGCATACTAGTGGAAGGAAGTGCTCTGGTCAAATGAGACCAAAATTGAGCTTTTAGCCCTGCTTGTGTTGCAAAAAACTAATATTCCCTGACACCCTGAACATACCACGTCAAAAGTAAAACATGGTGGTGGCAGCATGTTTTTCTTCCATAGGGCAAGAAAAGCTGGTCAGAGTTGATGGGGCAATCGATGGAGCAAAATATAGAGTAATCCTAAAGGAAACATGCTAAAGGTTGCAAAAGACTTGAGACTGCTGCAACCCTAGGCGTACAGCCAGAGCTACAACCGAGTGGAGCCAAATTAAAGTATGTTCATGTGTTAGACTGGCTCAGTCAAAGTTCAAACCTATATCCAAATGAGAATGTGTGGCAAGACTTGAAACCTAATGTTTATATACACTTTTCCTCCAATTTGCTCGATTTCACCCTACTTTGTGTTCGCAAAGGTAGCGCAGAGAATGACAACCCATGGATTTTACCATACAAATATTAAGCACCACATTGGCTGAAACAGGTTGAACCGAAAGCTGTGGTAGTGGTTCGAAGTCATTGTTGGAAGACATGATGTGCAAAAGACTTTGTTTTACTTTGAATCATATCTCATGTTTGGTAGGCTCACACTAGAGGGTGACACGGGAGTGGATTTTCTCTCCTGTCCCATCCCGCTCCCACAGAAAAATGTCTTGTCCCATCCCAATCCCAGGCCAGCATAACGAAAAAAATCCTGTCCCGTCACACTCCTGGTAAATTTACTCTCACTCCCATCCTCCTCCCATTTAGAACGACTCCCACTCGTGTGCCACTCCCATTTTTGTTTTCTTCATTTAGTCTTTTGGCAATTTCTTTGAAGGACCAATTAGGTCCCTGTTTGTAGTTGTAGTAAAGGCCAGTTAAAGTAAAAAGAATAATAATGAAG
>JAHUTJ010027128.1:0-12418 GCA_036250325.1 Characodon lateralis
TGAAATATTTCAGTTAGTGTGCAATGAATCTAAAATATATGAATGTTAAATTTTCATCATGACATTATGGAAAATAATGAACTTTATCACAATATGCTAATATTTTGAGAAGGACCTGTATATGGTACTCTCACTGCTAAAGGCTTTTAGATATTGATCACTGAGTGTGCTGCACTTGTTTTTTTTATGTAG
The DNA here is from genome assembly GCA_036250325.1 of Characodon lateralis. Classification (NCBI taxonomy): domain Eukaryota; kingdom Metazoa; phylum Chordata; class Actinopteri; order Cyprinodontiformes; family Goodeidae; genus Characodon; species Characodon lateralis. The sequence goes on from JAHUTJ010027128.1 coordinate 193, forward strand.
AAATGTCAAAAAATAAAACTGTCCTATCCAGTGTTTACAGCAGTCAGTGTTGTTGCCTCAAACCTCGTCACAGTTTATGTGCTAATCTGTGGTTCACATCACCCTGGTGATCATCTGGGAGAGGAATGTGATGGTGGGAAAACTGTGAGAGAATGTTGTGCTGACTATTATTTAAGATTTAAGTTGGCTTGTAGACCTTTTATATTAATGCGAGCGATCCTTATGTATAGTTATAGCTCATCAGTGCAAGCATAAATAACACTGCCATTTAGAATACATGTGATAAATTCGATCTATGATTAAAGTTTAATATAAAGTGAAATTGAATGTCTGAGAAGAATCATGATGCAGTGTGGCTTCAATTCCCCGCCTCGCCATCTGCGTCACCAGTCTCCACCTTCTCCAAAACGAACGTACATATGGGTCTCCCGTCATGTTTGGTTTTTATAGAACACAACGTTGTGTGGAAAGAGACGAACGGCAGTTTCTGGCCCTGGTCTGTGCTTACACAACGTTTCTAAATGAGACTCCTGGATTTTCTGACTTTGTAAAACAGGGTAAATTGTGTTAAATGCACTGAAGAAATCAAACAACGTGATCCTTCCAGTGCTGCCTAATTTATCCAGAGGATAGTAGGTTTGTTTAAGCAAATGTATGATCCATTATTGAACTTGTAAGCAAAAAATGTATTTGATGAAGTAGAAGTTATAAAGAAGGAAAAAAGCAGCAAAGTTAATATCAGTCATATTACAATTTCCATCTCTGAAGTCCACACTACAGAGAAAATTCACTCTTCCACCGCATCATGTGACCCTCTGATTTAAAAATAAATAAATGAATGGTGACAACCAAGAGGCCCAGGGCAGCAAGCAGAATTGTAGATTAACACACCTCTTTGCAGCTGCTGTATTTTTACCCACCCATCCACCCATTGAGGAAATGTCCTGCTAACAGTCGAAATTAAATAGATTAACAGCAAAATTAAATGGAGTAAGATGATGATAATCGCATAAAAATAAATCCTACTTTAACTGAGAAAAAAATAAAAACTATTCATTATGCTTTGTTGTATGGAGGTAAATTTGTCTCAATATTATTCAATTGAAAAAAAACTAATCTCAATCAAAAAATATTAAGTTGTGATCAAAACCTTCAGAGTTGTAACAATTTTATTTTTTTTTATGGAATATTTTATTTTGGGGAGAAAAAGACATTGTCGCTCTCTGTTTTTAGTTGAACTCAAAGAACTTTGAGTGCTGGAAACATGAACATCCTGGGCGGGGCCTAAAGACGAACGATATAAGACGTTTCCCTATTGGTTAGCTCTGACTAAAGCGGCCGCTCAAACTGCAGGGCTTGTACAGAAGAAAACTGCGGTTTTGAGCCGACAGTCAGAAATACGCGGTGACACCAGCCGACACCAGCTCTCTCTTAAAGATTAGCATCACGAATACAAGGTGCATTACGGTAATGGAGCAGAAAGGACCCCGATCCTGGCAACGGTTGAGAAAATAAGAGGAAAACAGAAAAGGAACCTACAGAACATTTATATTAATTACATTTTTACAACTTTCACATTCATGTTTTATGTAAAAGAATAAATATTTAATATTTTACTGTAAAGTTTTGGAGAAATACCTTATCGAAGTACTTCAAAATGCTTAACCAGCATATGCTTTTGCCTAACTTTGAGGAATTTATTTCTCCAAAATCATGAGAGGTGACAACACAATCTCTTCAGATTATATTAGAGGGTCATCTATATTATAACCAGAATTAGTATTTCATAATCTCACTGTAGATTTCTGGAGAAATACACACGACTCTTGTCATCTGCAGAAATACTCATACAACTCCCACAACTGCAGTCATGTTAGATGGATATGAAGAGAGCAATTTGACAGCAGTGTGGCATGGTGTCAAAATAATTCAGGCTGCAGGGTGTTGGGAAAACATGTGATATCCGTCAATATTGGTGAAATTTGCACTAATTATTTGACTTAAGAGAAATAAACAAATAATTAAAGTCTTACACTCTTCTAGCTTTAGTTTCATAGCAAACATAGACCTCAGATAATGAGTAGAGCTACAGGAAACAATAACATTCATTATTTCATGGTACATACATAATAAGGTAACACTTATTGGAGTTCTAGCATTTTTATATTAATAAATGAAAAAAAAATGTTTTGAAGTGACGTTTGAACAGTCTTCCCTCACTCGTTGTAACCTTTGTGTATTGCAGGCTCTTGTCCTAATCTAAGAATGAGTAGGAGCGAGCATACTAACACAAGGCATGTCCCTGTGGCCCTCACCCCCCAGCTACCTCTCAGAGCCCATCGGCCCCTGTGCGCGTCGGTCTCCTCCGACAGCAGCGGCCGCTTCAAGGCTCTGGAGACTCAGGAGTGGAAGAACAACCTTAAAGCTCAGGTACAGGCAAATAAAAGCTTGTTTTTTTCTGGCCTTGGTAACGGTGAACCTGAACAAAACAAATAACGGCTTAATAAAGATTTCTCATTTGACCTAGAAATATCTTAAATTCCTACAACAAGTAAAATTGTCATCATGATTTTACTGATGTACCACTCCTTTTTATTTATAGGTGCATTGAAAAGAAAATATTGTGAAAATTATACATGTTTGTTTGTTACACATATTCAGAAAGTGAAACTCATATGAATTAAAGATGGCAAACCTAAAACAGGTACAATATGTTGCTGAAAGTATTGGGTTCCACCATCCAAATCAATGAATCCTGGTGGTCCAACCACTTCCATGGCTGCAGGTGTATAAAGGTTGGTGAGGAGAAACATAACTGGGCTGCACAGAGTCCTGACCTCAACCTTCTTGAACACCTTTGGGATGAATTAGAACAGAGGCTGCAGTTCTGGTTTTCTCATCTAACTAAGAACACGCTCCTAAACCTCGAGGAAGATGTTCACACAATAGTTAAAGTTGCTGTTGCTGGCAACAATGGGTCCATCAACACATTGGACCTTGGAGATTAAGAAAAGGATGTTGGCAAAGTTCATGTACATGTAAAAGTAGAGAGACAAATACTTTTGGCAGTATAGTGTATCAGAACCTGTGTTTCTTCAGAGACACTCAGTACCGTTCATTAAAAATGCTGTAATCCGGGCGCTGAGTGGGTGTCTGGGTTTGAATTGGTACATGCCTAAATCATGGCATAGACTGACACCAAGATGTAAAGGGAAATAACCCACAATACATCCCGGCAATGCGGGATGTTATGAGGTGTTGTATGGAATCAATGTCAATGTAAAATTTGCATCGGGATTCTCCTCATACCACTCCTTCAAAACAAAAGATGAAATAACTCAAAGTAGCGATGTTGTTGTTGGCCAACCAAATGCTTCACATATAAATAATATGCTGTATCTCATCTTCTTACTCTTCTCGTCTCAAATGATTTTGCTGTCTTCTTTACAATTTTAAATCCTGCGGCTGGCTGGTCGGTCAAACCATAGCTCATCACTACATCACACCCGTAACCTTCGAAGCAGTCTTGCCCCAGCCTGTGACTACCTTGCTTTGGTAAGTCAAATGGTCTAATGAAGGCAGGCTAGCTTCTATCTCCCCCTCGCCACATCAATTCTTTCAGAAAACACCTTGAAGTGGTTTGTAAAAGGGGCTTTTATTATCTTACGGGTCTGGCTTGGATGCTTTGGCATGAAAACCTATTCCATGAAGCTTTCTAGTCACGTTCAAACGCTTGGAGGTCTGTAGCTTTTGACTGCAGACTGCTGAGGACTTCTGCACTTTTGTTTTCTTTCCCATGATATAGTTTCCTTTGTTGCTATTTGCTATATATGATACCACTTACAGTTGGCCGTGGAACGTTTAGTAGGGGGGACTTATTGCACAGGTGGTGCCGGATCACAGTACTACGCTGGAATTCACTATGTTGTTGAGAGCGACCCATTCTTTCACAAACGTTTGAGGAAGCATTCTGCCTGCCTCGGTGCTGGATGGTATTTGTCTGTGGCCATGCAACTGATTGGAATACCTGAATCCACTGATGTGGAGGGGTGAGTCCACATTAGTGGACCAAATACTGCCCAAGTAGACCATCCATGCTGCACGTTTTCATGTCTTAGAATGATTACAAAGGACATCCACAGATTTTTTTGCATTTTAAGAAAAGTAGGCTTTAAAAATAGTTAAAACTGGGATAAGTTTCTATGAGGACTTTAAACACTACATTACTTATTTTATCATACTGAAAGTTAGCAAACTAAAAGCTTAGAATTGCAGATGTGTGTTTTTCTCTGAGGTAATGTTACATTTGCAAATGCTGATCTGATGTTTTGGAACCAACTAAAAATAAAAAGAAAAAATTCTGTCGACCTAAAAATCACACACCTTGAGAAATAAAATAATATTGGCAGCAGATTGAAGGGTGTGGACTGGACTATCAAGATGTTGTGAGAATGTCAAGATTCATGTCAGCTGCTTATGTGTTATTACAGATGGAGCTGGCCCACAGTGCAGGAGCTGCCAGCAGCACAGGTTCTCTAGAGCGAGCATCGATGTTCTGTGCCTCAGCATCTACCACGTTGTCCAGCTCTGGCCTGCCCAGCCCTGTGGAGATCTTCAACAAGAGTAAATCCTCCAGCCGCTTCTCTCTGTTCTCTCCACCATGGAACAGCAGCTCGGAATCAGACTCGAATCCCCCGTCACGCACTGGCTCCAAGAAGCTGCGCAATTACAGTAGGAGAGCTGCCACGGGGCCGGCTGGAGCCAGGGCCCCTGATGTGCTTGAGCCCAAACCAAGCGGCCCAGAACACTTCCAGTACTCGGAACCGGTCATTTCCAAAGTGACAGATTACATCTACGTTGGCAACCTGAATGCAGCATACAATGGACGTACACTGTGTCGTAACAATATTGACAGCATCATTGACATGAGCAGTGTGCCTGGAGAGCCCGCCCCCTCCCTCAGCCTCATCCCCTGCACCTGCTCCCGCGGTTCCCGGCACTGCTGGTCCCGCCTCAAGGTGGACATTGGGGACATGCCGGACACTCTGGCTGACCACCCAGCTCTCAAGCACTGCTGCTTTGAAGACATCAACGAGTGCATAAACGCGTCCACGGAGAAGAGGAAGCGTGTTCTAGTTCACTGTCGGGACGGCTTCTCTCTGGCACCGATGTGTATCATACAGTATCTGATGGTGAAGCAGAACATGAGGCTAATTGCTGCTTATGAGCTGCTGAGGGCCAAGTACCCGGTCAACATCAAAGAACGCCACCAGAACGTTCTAGTGAGCCTGGAGAAAGCTCTGTGGCCTGGCGGTGAAGTTGACCCCGAGTGCTTCAAACAGGCTCTCTCCCGCAAAGTGGCCTGGACATGATGCATCTTACAGTCTGCTTGGCTGTTACTTTCCTTGTTCCTTCCTTGGTTTTTGACATTTTCCACTAAAACAACCAACTTGTCCCTCTGGATATTGTTGGATCTTCTTTTCATTCATTTGTTAAAGATGAGTAATTTCCATGTTTCTTTTTCAAATCTTTAAATGGAATCTGCTTGTGACTTTCTTCTCCATCTTTTCTGGACAGGACATGCAATAGCCCCTTGATTTGACAGGTTTTATTTGGGGCTGTACAGTGGGCTTTTCCCTGTTTCAGTTCTATGTCATGCTTCTGTGCTGTTTCTCTATATCAGGGCAAATTTTCAGTGGGATTTCTCAGGAGACTGTTGATGTCAAAGTGATGCAGCGTTTAAATTCTTCTTTTGCGACATTCACAAATAGAAGATGCCTCGGAATACTGGGAGTATTTTATGGTGAAAGTCAAAGTTTAGACATTAATCTCAGCTAAATTGTGCTGATAATCTAAGTGGAGCGAAATATCCACAGACCAAACCTAAGGTGATGGAGATGTGCATTAAGAACATCTAAACAGAGAAATTTTAGACATGGTAAGCATGCCAGTGGTTGACCCATACAAGTTTTTTATCGTCTGGTGCTGACAGTGTGGATCAGTGGTTCCCAGCCTTTTTTCTAGTGATTTGTTTCTGTGAACCAGTACTGTCATACAGGATTCTACTGCAGTTTTATACCATCAGTTTTACAACCTCAGCAAATGCAACATGCAAGTTGTTCTGTGGTTACGTCTGGTTATGAAGGACTTATGTTTTGCTTGTTCTGATTGTTGTAGTTGTGCATTGTAGGAGCATTATTTTCTTCACTGCGAGGAGAGCAACATTGACTTTAGCACTTCACAACCATTGATAATGACTTCTAAGCTCCTTAGAGCCATAACTAGTGGTAGACTAGATTTTGTCATAGTCATCTCTGAACCTGTCTATTTCATAGCTTGACATAATGGTCCAAATGTGTTTGCATTTATTGATCTCATATAAATTACATTAATCAGATCTGTCCAAATTAGTTGTTCCTATGCTTTAATTACCATCAGTACCATCATTTTGCTATATTGTAAGAGCAAAGCTGCACAAGCTAAAAGTAAGAGCTGTTACCATCAGCTAGTCTCTTGGAATAAAACCGATGTGGTGGGTTACACAGTGGAGGTACCAAGAGAAACGGGGTCGAGACTTTATTGAAGGGAGCTGGTGATGCGCAGAGACATTCATTCCACTGCATGATGAAAATTTAACGTGTGTGTGTGTTCTAGCATTTGTTACAGTGTAAGGCCCATGTTCCAACATGTACTGCGTTGTGAGGACCCACTACTTCTAATAGGGCCCCCCCTTCATAAAGTCTTGTCCTGCTTTATGAAGATGCTAACTTTAACCTGGACTTGTTGCTCCCACGACCTGATCTCTGATAATATGGATGGATGGATGGATGGATGGATGGATGGATGGATGGATGGATGGATGGAGGGGTAGATGGATGGGTGGGTGGATGGATGGGTGGATGGATGGAACATGGACATACTTTTGAATAAACCCACAGCTGGTCTAAAATGTCCTTTTGAATGTCTGATAACATTTTCAAATTTTCTGGAAAATTGAATTTTGGCTGTTTGCCATAGTTATAAACAAGTATATTGACACTCTGTGTAATGTATACAACATAAGTTTCACATTTTAAATTGAATTCCTAATATAGACCTGGACTGGTTTTATAGTGACAGAGATTTGTCACAACCTTTACCTTTATTGTGAAAACATGAAAAAGTGGCAATTTTATTGTTTTTTTTTTTTTAAATCAGGACCACCTTAATTTTTGAGTAGCCTAAATAATTATATATTAATCTTAGAAAACTAAGCTTGGATTTGGAACTCCTGCTCTAAGGAACAATACAAAGGTACTATTGGTTTATTAAAATATGTTAAAATGTGTTTCTTGCAGACACAAACCCAATATCTTGTATTGTCTTACCTGGCTTGGAAGCTTAGTGCATCGTTACATGTCCTTTTGTCATGAAAATTGTGATGTCAGCTCCAAGGACCCAGCTTTTTTTCATTGTGGAGGAATTCCATGTCCCAAAGGATGGAGATGCACAGCTTTCGTGCTTCCTTTTAACGAGTATGTGTTGAATATGAAGTCAAAGACACAAAAACATGTCTTCATCAGAATCACTGTGGCTTTCTGTTTTATGCTTTTCCCACTCTGTACTCCAGTTTCCACACAGGGAAACAACAAGCACACTTTATTGGTAACATTTCAGATGCTTGGAATTACCGTTACAGTTTCTTTAAAATCATATTCATGTCCGCCTTGTTAAAACCTTTAGTGTTACACTTACAATTGATATTTACCTTAGAGACAGTGGCTAGATTCGTTAACTTCAGTAGTCACTGCCTGTAAAAAAAACTTCAAGCTGCAGTAGGCCGTTCTGAGAAAACCGACGACTTGGCCTGAAAATTTAACCAAGCACACGTTGCAGGTCCCTGCCCCCTGCTCTCCCTCCCTCCACAGCGGAGCCTGCCGTGAACGCATGGCTTGCTTTTCCTCATCGGTCTTCAAACATAGCTTTGAACATTCAATTCAATTCATATTAGTTTGTTAATTTCACAAAGCTGTGCTTTCTATCTTTGTACTTAATACTAAAGGAGTTCTGCTCTAGTCATAGGCTGAAAAATATTTCTCATGAAAATTAATGCCAATATTCTCACCTGTCAAATTAATTTACCCTAACCAGGTTAAGGCAATGAATCGGCAATATGGACTCACCTTTACATTCATGGTAACCGTAGATTCTGCCCACATCTCAGCCGAATGAAGGATGAGATGCTGATAATACAAACTTTGGTTTGTGTTTTTGAACACTTGAGGTTAATCATCTAAATTTCGAACCTGTTCCATGCCATGCCATTTATGTCAAAGTCAAATTTATTTGAATAGCACATTTAATAGCAACGCCTAATGTTGACCAAAGTGCTTCACTAAATGCAAACAAAATAACTACATAAGATGGACGTAAAACCAAAAAACCAACAACATCTGATTAAATCTGCCCTTGTCTCAGGTTTTGGTTCAGTTGAATGGCGTTGTCTTGGCGGGTTTCCAGTTGTGCCATTCTCTTTAAATGTTCTGATTGTCGCCGTCTAAATTTGGTAGGTGTTACAGTTCGGCTGCAGCTTATTTTGGTAGTGGGATTATGACCCAGCTGATGTAAAACAGTCATAGCTGAGGTATCGTTTGTGATCCTGATCCTGGCCCATTCAGTACTTTAAATTAACCCCCCAAAAAAAAAAAAAAATAAAAGTTATTTTAATGGACGTATTTGAGTTTCAGTGTCCAGTTTGGTCACAAAGTTATTCTCTTCTCAGATTTTTATATGTGGAGCTGATTCATTTTTTCAACATAGGTTTTAAACGCTGCATTTTTACTTCAGTAGGAAACGGAACCATAGCAGCTACAGTACATCTCTCATGAGGGTGTGGTATTTTGTAATTTGCTTCATTTGATTTTGCTTGAGTCACATTTTGTATTTGCTATATTTGGTACCTATCAGACTTTCTAAGCACATTAGTCATGTGAAAGGTGCGGTAGGAGTGGAAGTATGGTGCCTTTATTCAGCGTTGTTTTGTACCCATGTGGTGACATTTGCACAGTTTGTATGAAGTGAACCTCTTGATATCTTGTACAGAATCAATAAATATTTCTGGATGTTTTATTTTGATCGAAGGTGTGCATGTGACATTTGAGTGATGTGGTTTTTGCTGTTCTAATCAGTGGTTGTGAAAACCAGGTAGAGGAGCAGATGGTGAAATATGCTGTAAAATCAGCAGTGTTTTGATGTCTTCTTGTTGTAAATGATCCACATCAGTCAAATACTAATTTGTTCTCTCAGGTGATTTCTTACTGGCCCACGATGTTTTCAATGAATGCAATGTTTAAAAAATGTGAAGCAATTCATTTTTCATCCTAGTTTTCTTAAGTTTGTTTTTATTTATATTGTTGAAACATTAAAAAGCTGCTGCACTCCTTAGTTGACTTGTTTCTTATGACCCATTTAGTCGTACACTAGTTAACTTTGTTTCCTAACATGATAAAAGACAACTTTTTTTTTCTGTAAAAATCCTGAGTGGACATGGATCTCATCTTTGTGTTTCAGCGGTCCATCTTTTAGGGGGCTTGGAAAACCCCCACCATCAAAGAAGCTCTCTAATGTCCTCCACCTGCTGTAACCTCAGTTTTCATCACCATTGCTCCCTGGTGTCCCGAACCCATTAAAATTAACCACCATCCATTTTCTTTCTACATAGACCTTTTCAGTTGTACAAAGCAACATTCAAGATGAGCAGTTAGTAGCAGTACAACCATAAAGGGAGAAGATTGTTTTTGGATGAGTGGTGGCCAGATATAACTTCTCCAGTGCTTGGAAGCTCATTGGTGTCTAGAAATTTCATTTCCAAAAATGGACATTTGGGTAAATGAGGAAATGAATATTTAAGACCTTATGGAACCAGAAATTGAGTTGCTATCTAATACTGTCACTTGGCTCTGAGAAAGGTAAGTCATCTTTGTTAGCACTTTTGTCACTGATATTTTTTGTTCTGCCATTAACTTCCTGGTTCTTTTTATTAACTTTAAACAGGATGTGTTTCTTTTGGTTATGAGTGGGTAAACTGTTAGGATATAGCACCACCTGTATAGACCGGAGTTCTTGGATGTTATTGTTGATGTAAAACAAGCAGTGCTACATTATGATGAAGAAAGAAAGCGTGAAAACTGCCACAGCTGGAGGAGGGTCCTGGGAAGCTTGAGTTCCAATGCTTTTAACCATTCTCCAAGATTCAAAGAGCTAGTGTGGTATGGATCTCCAATCTACATCTTTACTACAGTTAAACCCACACAACTTTTATTAGGATTACAGTGACATCAGCAAAAGTAGTTGTATATAAATGTAAAGGAATTTGATCGTAGGCAACAAAATAACTAGCCTTGATTAAAGGCATCAAGAAATAAAACATGGCGTTTTATTATAAAATAGTCTAAAGGGAAATGTGCAGTAAGGAAATCCTCTGAATGTGTGACATTATATATGCCTATATTTGATACAGAAGTGTTTTGTGTTATTGCTGTTGCTTTTTAGGTCTTTATTTGACTTTTGGGCAATTGCTTTCTGTGTTTATAAAAACTGTTCATCTGTTATTCTACAGTAATCCTAATAAATACTTTAGACAGTCCTACAAGAGTAGGACAATGTGTTTATGCAGTTCTATGAAAATGGTGCTGAATTGTGCTCTTGTTTACACTGCAAAAAAACAAAAATCTTAGAAGTCTTTATGTTATTGAGATGATTTTTAAAATTAAATGAAGGCATTTGCATGTGTCTGTACATGTACTGTAGTAAGGAAATTCTTTCAGTTTGAATGCAGTAATTGTTAATTTATTTGCTTTTATGCCCCTATTGTCATACTGTCAGAGGTATTTCCATCAGCAGCGAACGTATCAGCTGTTTGCTGCTGATCTTTTAATGTCGGTGGTGGTGGGTGGGGTTATTTGAGGGGCTTTACATGATAGGCTTCCCTTAGGGAGAACAAGATTTTAGTTCTTATCCTCATAAGACAGGAGAATTCTGCCTGAGGTGGCTTGTTGAAGCTTCTGTCAGGTTTCTCTGACCTGGAAGCATTATTTCCTCAGAATCAATGCTTTCTTGAATAGGTGTCACACTCACTTACCTGCACTAGGATTTCCACAATCATCTGTTTCTGTAAACTCTATTTATCTTCAGTTTATTATTTGACTTCATACAGGGATTTAAAGCCTAATCAACACCAAGATGTCAGAGTGAGTAACTCAGACCTTTTATGGTTACTGGCCAAATTATGTAAATTGAATAGAATTGTTGATCCTAACAAATGTTTTCTTGTATAATCAAGGAAAAAGTTGTCTTCAAGCCGCAAGCATCATCTAAAGGTAAAATACTTATATTCCTATTCTATTCATTTAAGATAAATACGTTTTTCAGAAAAGTGAGGAAAACTTGTTGAGAAGGCCGCTAAATACTTTTTTTTTTGTTGTTTGTAAGAGTTTGATACTGGCCATTGCTAAAGGTTTACTAGAGGAGGAAGAAAGAAAGCGGAAGGAGGAGAGGGAGAGGTACATGGCGGAAAGCTGTCCTCCTCTGCCCTTGCCCAGATCCATGCACGAGCTGCAGGTGTGTCACCAGTCATCATGTATTGACACACTTACACCTGTTTTCATACATGTTAACACTAATTTGTAAACCCGACCAGATTGGTTCCAGTGGTAGCACACAGAGTCACAGCTCTGTATCTGATCAGTCAAATAACGATTGACATCCAGACCTCTTTTCACTAAACATCATTTCAAAACAAACTACAGCTTCATTTAGTCAGACTGTTTACTGTGCCACAGTGCTGTAATCTCTCCAGCACAGCGCATAACTTGCTCCTTCCTGTTTTTTTTTTTTTGTTGAACTTTATTATTAAATAGAACATTTTTACCTGTAATCAGGACCAAAATTAGTCATTCCCCTGGTGTATTTAGATTAGTTTGAATTAACCAACATGTTTCTTCTGTCTGAAAGTACAGTCTGAAGACATTCTGGAGTGCAACAAGCTAAAGAATGGGGCAACGCTTTTGAGGTGGTGCACCCTTTTTTTTCTGTAAGATTTTGTCATTTGACTTTAAAACAGGCTCCTCCTTGAACCGCCACCTTAACGTGGTGGAGGGGTTTGAGTGCTCAAATGATCCTAGAGGCTATGTTGTCTGGGGCCTAAATGCCCCTGGTAGGGTCTCCCATGGCAAACAGGCTCTAGGTG
>JAHUTJ010027129.1:0-12415 GCA_036250325.1 Characodon lateralis
TATGTATGTATGTATCTATGTATGTGTATGTATGTGTGTGTGTATGTATGTATCTATGTATGTATGTATCTATGTATGTGTGTATGTATGTATCTATGTATGTGTGTATGTATGTATCTATGTATGTATGTATCTATGTGTGTGTGTATGTATGTATCTATGTATGTATGTATCTATGTGTGTGTGTATGTATGTATCTATGTATGTATGTATCTATGTGTGTGTGTATGTATGTATCTATGTATGTGTGTATGTATGTATCTATGTATGTATGTATCTATGCATGTGTGTATGTATGTATCTATGTATGTGTGTATGTATGTATCTATGTATGTGTGTATGCATGTGTGTATGTGTGTATGTATGTATCTATGTATGTGTGTATGTATGTATCTATGTATGTGTGTATGTATGTGTGTATGTATGTATCTATGTATGTGTGTATGTATGTATCTATGTATGTGTGTATGTATGTATCTATGCATGTGTGTATGTGTGTATGTATGTATCTATGTATGTGTGTATGTATGTATCTATGTATGTGTGTATGTATGTGTGTATGTATGTATCTATGTATGTGTGTATGTATGTGTGTATGTATGTGTGTATGTATGTATCTATGTATGTGTGTATGTATGTATCTATGTATGTGTGTATGTATGTATGTATCTATGTATGTGTGTATGTATGTATCTATGTATGTGTGTATGTATGTATCTATGCATGTGTGTATGTATGTATCTATGTATGTGTGTATGTATGTATCTATGTATGTGTGTATGTATGTGTGTATGTATGTATCTATGTATGTGTGTATGTATGTATCTATGTATGTGTGTATGTATGTATCTATGCATGTGTGTATGTGTGTATGTATGTATCTATGTATGTGTGTATGTATGTATCTATGTATGTGTGTATGTATGTGTGTATGTATGTATCTATGTATGTGTGTATGTATGTGTGTATGTATGTGTGTATGTATGTATCTATGTATGTGTGTATGTATGTATCTATGTATGTGTGTATGTATGTATGTATCTATGTATGTGTGTATGTATGTATCTATGTATGTGTGTATGTATGTATCTATGCATGTGTGTATGTATGTATCTATGTATGTGTGTATGTATGTGTGTATGTATGTATCTATGCATGTGTGTATGTATCTATGTATGTATGTGTGTATGTATGTGTGTATGTATGTATCTATGTATGTGTGTATGTATGTGTGTATGTATGTATCTATGTATGTGTCAGTATGACAGTTGTTCACGTGTGTGCAGTTAAATTCATTTCATTGTGTTGTGGACGGAAAAAGATCTTATAGCTATCGTAAAGTTAACATAACTTACGATCAAATATTGAGTGTTTTGTAGTTGCTTATAGCAACAGACAACTTAACCCAGCTTCTACACTCAAATATGAAAACCTTGTAAAAACCCATAATGTTTGAGTGTATTTTGGTTACTTGAATTTACGTTTTGCCGTTCAACAGATAATCCAATTTTAATGTATTCTGTTTATATGACAAACATTAATAGGTAAATATAATGAAGTGTTGCTAATTCACAGGTAAGCAGTGGGTTCTTGTAACATGTTCTGACATGTCTGGCTACCTATTAGCGTAGTTAGCTTTCCAACACAGGCCCAAGCAGCTTTCTATGTGAAATTATCACATTTTCTTTATTTACATTTACTGAGCAAAACCTAGAATCAACTGTGTAGGTTTAAATGTCAAAACCAAAAACTTTTGATTTACCGTGATAAAGATAAAAGCAAACATTTAGATCAAAAATTTCCCTCTTACCTCATGTCTACCGATAGCTTGACAGACACGAAGGAAATGGACTCAGAGGAGACGTTACCATTTTATCGGTAGAGATGGGTGAATATTCTACTCTGGCCATATTGCAGTTTTCTAATTTTTTACATTAAAATCGATATTCAAATTAAATGTGTGGTATTGATCCATTATTATTGTTATTTTTTCATTTACATATATTCAAGGTAATATGTCAAAAAGGTTATTTTCAGCTCATTCCATTTTTTTCTCGACACAATGGCACGGTCCAAGAAAATGTAGTATGCGAGTTCAACCACTAGAGGCCGCAGAAGACCTTTTTATCTCTTCCGGAATAATAGTAAAAATAGTTGGTGACGACTTACATTATAAAAATGTACTTGCTAAATTAATTTGATATAAATAGCCTGTTATTGTTAGAATAAATATTCGCTTGTTGGCAAAATGCCTATCAAAAAATATATTTTATAATATTTCAACAAACATCCACAATCTCAAATATGTTCTTGTGATTTTGCATGATAGACTATTGCCAAGTAGTGCATAATTGTGAAGTGGAAGTGAAAAAACTTTTTTTTTCTAAATGTTTCACATATAAAAATATGACATGTGTGATCTGCATTTGGATTGTGCAGCCCTTTCTTTGATACCCCTAAATACAAACTGGTACAACCAACTGGCTTCATATATGACTTAAATAGTATCTAGAGGTCACCTTTTAATAATATAATCTTAGCTGTTGTGTAAATGTCCTAGAGGTCTGTTAAACACATTAGTGATGTGCTTGTACACATCATCTTAGGTTGTGGACAAGTTTAAATGAGGATTAGGTCATAAAACAATGTCACAAGCCTTGAATATCTTATGAAGGACAATTCAATGTACTGACATGGGCTGAATGGCAACTCATTGTAGAAGACGTAGTGATTGCAAAATCATCCTAAAAACCCAGATAACATTTTGCACTCAGTGACAAATACCTTGTTTTTTAGCACTGTAGTCTGGTAAAACTACATTTGAAGTGTTTGGACGGGAAGTTTGTAAACCTGAGTACACAATCCAAGCTGTGATGTATAGGAATGACAGCATTATGTTTTGCTGCTGGAGGGACTCATGATCTTAACAAAATATATGGTGTTATTGGGAACTAATATTATTTGGTCATTTTAAAGCGACATCTCAAGACATCAACAAGGAAGTTAAAGCTTGGACAAAAATGGGTTCTCCAAAAGGGTAATGACCCTAATAATACCACCAAATTAGTCTCAAAATTGCTTAACAAATTCAGTGTTTTGAAGTGGCCATCACAAATCCCTGATCTCACTTCAAGAGAAAATTTGTAGACCAAACTGACTTAGAAGGTGAGCAATGAGCCTTCAAATCTGATTTAGTTACACCAGCTCTGTCAAATGGCATGATTGAGTTCCAGCAAATTAATATAAAAAGTTTACGGAAGAAAACCCAGAACTCTTGACCCAAGTCATACGGCTTTGGTGTGACTTGGACAAAGGGCAGTACTCTGAAATACTAAGACAATGTTTGTAAACTTCTGAATTGAACAACTTCTCTTTCTCTCATTTTCTTGCATTTAGCAAATGGAAATAAGTTTGATAACCCTAGCTTACCTGAAACAGGGAAGGTTTGGCCTGATTCAATTGCCAGACAGTGAGAAAAGGGTTGTGTTAATTCAGTGTACGTAAAAATCAGTTTCCAACTGTGCATGATTTTTAAACTGGCACTGTGCGGACCTCTACCGGCCTGCGGCGGTAGTGCAGCACTGCTCCGAAACAGCCGAGGTGTGCGCTTGCCTCTTCATACATCTCTCCACGTCAGAACTGTGCTGTCCGCTCCTCACAGATTGAGCTTGTGAACAAATGCTCAAGGTGGCGAAACACTCAGCGGCCCACCGGTTTCTTTTTTTCGACGAGCTTAATTTTAGAAATATGACTCAGCGTAAGACGGTAATCAAGGTAAGCCGGGATTTTTGTTCTCGCTAGCTTGTTTTGTTGTAGCTAACCTTGATGCTAGCAGCTACAATGCCAACACTGAGGAAGAAATAGCCGGTGCGGCTCGTGTTTAGTCACAGGCACAATACCTGTATTGTAGCATTGCTCATACTACGTCGTTGACACGGACAATGCATAGTTTTTCTTACCAACTGACATAATGCCTCTGAATTTACATTGACATTGCAACCTAATAATGATGGAAAATGCCGACCCTCATGTGTCTTACTGACATAACTTAATCTAATGTTTATAGCTTGCCTGTTTCATTCACGTAGGGCTAAACCCGGCTTAAGCTCTATAAAGATTTTCTTCCTGAAGCTCAGCAGCAGCATGGCTTGTAGAGAGCACACGCTGTGACTGCAGGAACTGCTGAGGGCATGTTTCAATAACGGCGCATACTTGAGTTTTCTATCCGAAGAGGCGAAATTACAGTGCGACAACAGTCTGCATCATTTGTGCTTTTGTTGTCTGCTCCAGTAGTCATCTGCACTGCCCATCTGTCACAAAGACCTCTCCTGTTTGACCTGGTTATTGCAGACAGTGTGAGACGGATTAACCCTGTAGTGTGCATAGACTGTATTTACAGTGTGTCGCTTAAAGATGAATCTTGTTGAATTAGGTATGATGCAACCTATCTTTTAATAATTAAGCTTTGGTTTGTTTTACCAATCACCGTTTGGGAAAAGTGGTTATTGATATTAGTAGCTTCAAAGCCTGTATTTATACAGTCCTAAACTGAGTGGGTTTTGCCGCATTTCTCATTATGCACATGATTGTGATGTTATATTTGTGCTTTTTTTTTTTTTTGTAATAAAAACGCTTAATTCTTTATTTGGGCTGCTTTTACTTGTTACCTAATGCCACCACCTCCAGATCCTTCAGCTTTATGCTGGTTTGCTTCCAGTAAACTCACCCCATCAGGGTGACTACTCTCGTTAACTAGCCCTTTTGAAAGTCCAGTTTACCTCATCTGTCTGTGCACCTCTTACTAGGATCACAGATCCTCAAAAGGACTATGGCTCAGACTGCTGTTAATCCATTGCTAGACAATCTTAATAAAGGCTCAGTTTAGCGACAACGTCTGCATTATTCCACCTCCCTCAGACGGAAAGATGGAGCTACACTGACCCTCTGATGACTCACACACTGTATGATGTTTAGTAACAGCACTCATTCATAAAGTGACTCGCTGACCTATTTCCCCATTGTACCTTTGTGGAAACTGTGTACCTTATACTACCTGCATGCTCTCTCCAGTGGCTTGATGGGGCAAGTTATTTGGATTAGTCAGGATGAAAACTGTATTTATTGTGAAATCGCTGGCTATTGCTTCATATACTGCAGATTTTAAATTCCAGTTTGAATAGTGTTTCTGGAGCTCCGACAATCCCAGAAGAAAATTACAAAAATAACATTATAGTAACATAATTGTTCATGTGAGTGAGTTTTAATACATACTTCTATCAAAGCTCCTACCTACAGTGCCTCACAATAATGTTTGTGTGTCTTGGGTTGTTTTTGTCTGACTGGAATGTGACCCGCCTCAGTCTGAAGTCTTTTGGAGCCTCTAACAAGTTTTCTTCATTGTGTTTAGCTCCATTTTTCTTCCCCTCTAGTTTGTCGATCTATTAGATACAAATTGTGTATTTATTAAAATGAGCAATAGTCGAGGCGGTACGAATTCTTTCGCAAGGCACCGCAGCTTTTGGAAAACCCCATCCACATTAGGTAATTTAGTTTGAAAGAACCTGGAGTACAGGCTTGGGTTATAATTTGATTGGCATCGTTGTGAAGACAAATTGCCACATTATGAGAACAAATGAATCCACAGTACCTCACTCTGAAAACCATCTAATACACCTGCTCAAGGGCATGCAATAAAAATACAAGGAAATATGAATCAGACTAGTAAAATGTCAGTTTTTTGCCAGATGCTGCACGTCAGAGTTGCTTAGTATTAAAAGAATTGCTCATGTAAATCTGATGAATTATGGTTTAACTTACTGGAGGTGAATTTGTCCTGAGTTAAGCAAAAAAGCTAGCGCTTGTTCACAGAGTGTGCATATTGCAAGGCTGATGTTTGTGAAATCTTTTCAGCTCGCCAGCATCTGGTGTGTTTGATCCGTAAGGAGTGGAAGGGGCAGCAGTGAAGATGGAGCTGTCCGACGGCTTGTTGCTGCAGGTCGGCAATGGAGAGCAGTGGTGTAACAGCTGGAAACATCCCAATGAAGACGTTGTAAGTCAAACAGCAAATGAACTGTTATTGTACCTCTGTATAGAACCACAGCTGCAGATTAGTCAGACCAAATGTTGTGAGTATGGTCCTTTTGAAGAGTCTTTTTCATGTGTTCTGCCTTTGTCCTAATTGGGTTTCTGTGTGGTTGTGTTTTTGAAGGACCGCAGCACCAGTCCCTCAGTACTGCGCTCTGTTGCCAGGACGTGGAAGGAGGGCCTGCTGAACAGAAAGAGGCCATTTGTGGGCCGATGCTGTCACTCCTGTACACCGCAGAGCTGGGTAAAATTCCTCTGCAACTGCCTTTCTCTTCACTGAACTCTGATAAATCACTTTGAAGACACCGGGTTTTCTTTAAATGGTGAATTGTAAAATAAGACCGGTATTCAGTTGCTCGTGCAAATGAAATATATTTCACTATTGTGAAAATGTTTTTAGTCTGTTCTAGTAGTAAAATCTTACTTTGAAATTCTTAAAAGATAGATAATTTCCTACCATTCATAATTGCTGTGTCACTGACTTAACTTGATATTTTCCCACATTTTGAATATTTGCACAGACCTGACCTGAGCAGTACATGAGGGCATGGCAGCCATACAGTGCCTTGCAAACATATTCACATGGCTTGAACAATATCACATTTCGTTACATTACAACTAGAACATTTAATGTGTTTTATTGCAATTTTATGCGATACGCCAGCAAAAAGTAGGGCATGTTGGAGAGTAAGTAGAAAATAAATCTTCCGGGGTCAAATTTTCTATGGTATAGTGGCAAAAGAAAAGCCATTAAAAGTTTGCAGTTTCCCACAAACATATAGGGGGCACAGCAAACATGTGGAGGAAGGTGCTCTAAACAGATGAGACAGAAATGTAACTATTTGAACTACATACAAAGTACTATATGTGGCAGAAAGCTACATTGAACACATCATTCCCACAGTGAAACATGGTGGTGAAAGCGTGATGCTGTGGGAATGCCTTTCTCCTGCAATAACAGGGAGGTTGGTCAGAGTTTATATGAATCCTGTAATCAATCCTGTGAGAGGTTGAAAATAACTTATGTCTGGGGTTATGGTTCCCCTTTCAGGAGGACAATGACTCTAAACATACAGCCACAGCTACGGTGTACTTATACTGCATGCCACAAATTTTTATTTTTTTTGGTTTTTATTTGTAAAAAAAAAAAAAAAAATGCATAAAGCCATGTTATAGTTTTCTTTCGCTCCACAATCATGGTCCACTGGTGTGTCACTTAAAATCACAGTAAGATTCACATAGGTTTGTGTTTGTAATGTTAAATATAAAATATAAAAAAATTCAAACCATATAAGTGCTTTAGCAAGACGCTATCAATTCTGACCACACTAACTATAATTTGTTCATAACCACTGTGATAATGTCATATGAAACATATTTAATCAACTAAAGCAGTAATCGTTTAAATCGTGTTGATGAATAAAGTTTCCTTAATCTTGTTTTTTTTTTCTTGTAGGAGCAATTGTTCAACCCCAGCATTCCATCTCTGGGCTTGCGTAACGTCATCTACATCAATGAGACCCACACTAGGTAAACAGAACATAATCTGTTTCCTGTATTAGTTAGCAAAGTCCCATCAACACTAATTTGTTTTTATAACAGCCAAGTATCCCCAAAGTGAAGAACAAACTCAAGTTTTGATAGAATAAATAAAGCTGGTGGATATCTTTAGGCCTTGTACTAAGATACTTCTCCTATAAATAATACGATCTGTACACGTTGTGCAGGTGGTGTGCTTCCAAAACAACATGTGTATAATGAATGGCTTTAGGTCAAATGGCCTGATCTGTGACACAGTGGAAAGGTGGATTGTTCAATTATTTAGTGCTTGTCAAGTGACACTACACACATCCATGTACTTGGTGTAAACATACTAAAATAGGGCTTAGCTGTTTTACATTAATGAAACATATTTTCTATGTTCTCTAAACTGCACAAAAAACATGATGTAGGTTTATGAATTTTTATTTTTTATTTAGCACCACAAAATAAAAGCCATTATTGAATTTCTGTAGTTTTATTCGGAAAAGAAATAGATAGAAATAAATAAATGAGGTATTTATCAATGTGGGATTTTTTTGTTCCCCAATATTAATTAGAAAAATCTAAAATTACACCTTTTTTGATACAGATGTGTGAAACTTCAGTAAAATGAATGCCATGTATGTACTTGAAAACTAGTTACCTTTAAAAAGCATTATACCAATACTCTGCATTTCATCATTAGTTTTACAGTTATTCTCTAACAACTTTCATGTTTCTACAGTCAAAACTTTGTTCAAAGCAGAGTTGAAACATGCAACTACGGTCCTCAATATGTTAAAATACTCCTGCTTTTACAGGACGGTTTGATGATATGTTAAAATGCTAGGCTGACATTAGCACGTGCACTCACTATTTTGATATGACTCGGTTGTAATTTGGTTTATACATACTTCATAACACAACATATTTCAGTGTGTTTCATTACGGTCTCACTTTCACTGTAAATTGTCATTTTAAATCACAAGGGACAAGGTGCACAACCTAAAGTACAATTTTTCAGGTTTTGCACACATTAATTGGTTATGACTTTTGAAAACACGGCCGGACAGTAACCAGTCAGCGTTCAGATACTGATTATTTAAAAATGCATTGGTCAGAACCCCGAAAGGAGTGGTTTGGGACATCTCTAAAATAAATAATAGCTGTAATTTATGGAAACTTGCACTTCCGAAAATTGTATTCTTACCAATACTGTCCATTTAATAATAGCTGGAGTGGAGACAGGTATGAGTTGGCTTTGGTTGTGCTATTGGACATAATAGGTCAAGATGGATTTCTGTCTGTCTTAAATAAATATAATGGTAGTGTTTGTTTTAGCTGTGTACTGTGGATGTACACTGGGCAAGCTGAAAAATAGTGGATATCAAGAGAGCTATTGCAGTTGCTGACATAGCTGGGTGCCAGTTATTGATTGCGTCAGCTTATGTGAACTCCCCATGATTTCTCTGCACGTATTTCTATCACTTTTATAAGGGAAAAAAAAATGATACCTTAATTATTTGTCTTTGTGTGATGCTACAGACAGCGGGGCTGGCTGGCACGGAGGCTCAGTTATGTGCTGTTTGTTATGGAGAGAGACGTCCACAAGGACATGTTCACCAGGAACGTGGTTGACAACGTGCTCAACAGCAGCAGGTAGGAGTCATCGTAACCTTTAAAGGGACAGAAATGTTTCTTTCAATGAATGTTGCCTAGGGAAAGTCAAATGGAGCTTCCTAGCAGTGTAAAAGTTACTGTGAATGCAAAATCTATAAAAAAAAAGATAGTATTTTTAACAGAGACAAAAAGGAACTAGATGTTTTTTATGTATGTTCATTTTTTGTAATTTGGGTTTGTTCTCTTCAGGGTGGAGGCTGCTATTTTGAAGGTAGCAACAGAGGTGGAAGCTGTGGCAAGCCAACCTGGTCACGAGCACAAGGCTGTCAGTAAAGTGAAGCAGAAAGCCAGAGCCTTCCTCCAAGAGATGGTGGCCAATGTTTCCCCGGCCTTTATTAGGTTTCAGGACCATTTTATCTAAAAAAAGAAATCCTCAAAATTTTCAGTTTGTTTGATTTATTTTTTTTTACCATAGAGAAAGGCTTGTTGCTCTTTCTTCACCTTTGCTTTATTTTTTTCTTTTAGGCTGACAGGGTGGGTGCTCCTGAGGCTGTTTAATGGTTTCTTTTGGAGCATCCAGATCCATAAAGGACAGCTGGAAATGGTGAAGAAAGCTGCCTCAGAGGTTAGCATTATTTACGCAGACATTACAAATAAACTGTCTCGCCATGGTCTGTTGCTGTACTTAAAGACTAAAAATGTTTTTTTTTTCTTAGTTAATGTGTACATTTTTACTCTTCCTTATAAGCTCAGGATATGTATTATCTGCCCATCCATATAACCATTCGTATGCCCGTCTGTCCTCTATCCATCCATCCATCCATATGTCCAACAGTCCACCCGTCACTGTTAGGAAATTGTTTCTCTTTCTTATTCAATCAGCTGTTTGTCCATAATTCATCCATCTGTCCATCCATCCTTGTGTTTGGCATCTGTCCGTCATATAGTGTGTAGTTTTTGCGAGTTTTATATTTATAGCCGGGATACTTTAAAAATTGGTTAAAAGGAATGTGATCTTCAATTTGATGTCTACAGACGTATACAATTTGAGATGAAAATGTGTAGAAACCCTAAAGAAAATCTGTTTAATGTCCTACATATGCAATACTCTTAATTGTGTCTAATGTGTGTAATTTATAGTTGGTTTGTTTGCATTGCTAGTTCATGGCTAATCTGCTCAAGATTCAGTGCAAATAGATTATAAAGTCTTGACATTGTTTTTCTTTAGAGAATCTGATTTTTTTCTTTGCAGCGAAAACAGCCCATGGTCTTTCTCCCTGTCCACAAATCCCACATCGACTACCTGCTCATCACGCTGATTTTGTTCTGTCATAACATCAAAGCGCCCCACATCGCGGCTGGAAACAATCTTAGCATCCCAATCCTCAGGTAAACCGCTGCAAAGCCTCATATATATTTTGACCTAAACAGGCAAATGATCATTTTGATGTCATAAGAAAGATGACATCAAAGTGTCACGAGCAAAATGTAAAAACTGACCCTTTTTTGCAGCACTGTGATCCGTAAACTTGGTGGATTTTTCATACGGCGGAGAATGGACGAGACGAGAGATGGAAAGAAAGACATTTTGTACAGGTGTCTCCTGCATGCAGTAAGTCAGTTTTTCTTTTTACACGAAGAGCTGTTCATGTTTATGCTTCTCTGCTTGGTGCTATTTTTATTCTCAATTTATGAGAGATTTAAAAGCTTTAGTTATATAATCTCAGCACACCATCTGCACCTCTAATTTATTCTTATTTAATCTCAATCCTGTGGTATTTGTAGCCCAGCGACATTTTGACATCTAGCAATGTCTCTCGTGTTTTTCAGTTAACTTGACCCTGGGAGGTTGAAGCTTCTTGGATTAAATTATGAATCTTTTGACATTTTAATTTAAGGACTCGTTTTCAGATCTCCTGATCAGTTTAAAAGCTCTGCACCAGTGCTTCTGTGACAACAGAAGTCCAGGCTAGCTCAGGTGGTTAAAACTGTAAAATGATACAAATTTATTCTGCTGGCATTTTTTAAACAGGTAAAAGGTTTCAGAGTGGATGTGTGCCTTCAGGATAAAAAGATGTCTGAAATTACTTGTTAAGACAGAACCTGAAGGGGAACATTTTTGTTAAGTCAGATAATGCACATTAACAGGTTCCTGCTAGTCGGAAAACCTGCATCACTGTGAAGGAAAAAATCTGAATAATTACTTTGTAAATGTTTTAAATGACAGCGACAAAAATATTGCAACTACAAACAAATGTATTTGATTAGAATTTTATGCAATGGCCAAACACTAAATATTGCATAATTGTCAAGTAGGAGAAAATTATGCATGGTTTTATCCTTTTTTACAAATTAAAATATAAAGAGTGGTGTGCATATGTGTGTTAAGACTCTTTAATCTGATACCAAGAAATAAAATCCAGCATCCATCTGTGGTCCACAAATGTTCTGTTCATCATCTGAAAGTGGAGAAATATGGCACAACTGCAGACCTAACAAGACCTGACCATCCACCTAACCTAACAGGCTGAGTAAGCAGAGCATTAATCAGCTAAGAGACCTATGGTAACTCTGGAGGAGCAGCAGAAATCCACAGCTCAGTTGGGGGGTGTCTGTTGACAGGACAACTGTTATTTGTGCACCCCACAAATCTGACCTTTTATTCAGGAACGGCAAGGACAAAAACTGTTGTTTTGAGAAAACCATAAGAAGTGTTGTTTTCAGTTTGCTACAAGCCATGTCAGCAGAAAGCTACGTGTGGCAGAAAACAACACTACCTATCGGCATGGACACACGTCCCCGTGGTGGCACATGGTGGTAGGAGGATTATGCTGTGGGAATGCTTTTCTTCTGCAGGGACAGGGAGGCTTGTCCGAACTAAATCCAAGCCAATCCTGAAATGTTAGAGGCTGCGAGACCTGCTACATTCGGATGGTTTATATCCAAATGTATTTGTGTAGTAGAGTGGCCTAGTCAAAGTCCAGACTTAAATCTGTTTGAAAATATGTGGCAAGACTTGAAAACCAGTGTTCTCACGCACTCTTTACCCAACCTGACTCATCTTGAGCTACAGGGGTTGGACAATGAAACTGAAACACCTGTCATTTTAGTGTGGGAGGTTTCATGGCTAAATTGGACCAGCCTGGTAGCCAGTCTTCATTGATTGCACATTGCACCAGTAAGAGCAGAG